>BGPR01002241.1:0-169926 GCA_013235015.1 Araneus ventricosus | reverse complement strand
TGTAATCTATCTCTATGTTTTATATTATAATTTATCATCTAATAGGTTGAATTTTGCAAAATGAGACATTTTATTTAACCAACGGGAGTGACCCTAAAATTTTCAAGCATACAATAGTAATGTGGGTAAATGTCGCTTGGTAGCTAAATATTTTTGGGGTATTTACCCAAGGCCTGGTTATTTTGAAAAAAATTATAAATGTGATTTACAATGAAATATATAAAATTTATGAATTACAAAAACTTAAACTTTGCAAAAAAAAATTAGTGCAAACGCAATTTTACGCATGCTGAGTACCAAAACTTTATTTAACGCTTTTTCAGAATGAATTCTACCTATAGATATCCCACATTTCACCCACCTCTGGTTAATCACGAGTCCATCTGAGAATATCAAAAGAAGTTTCACTTTGGGATTGCCATACTTCCTAGCGCGTTTATGCTCGCCAATTTCTGCCAGTCAAATGCCAACCATACTCACTTGAGTAGAATAAGAAACGCCGCCAACACGAGTCTAAAGATCAATTTGAATACCTGTTTTTCAACCCATTGAGATGAAAATTGGGCACAGATATAATTAATGTTAGCATCCCAATATCAAGTTTTATTTATCTAAGTCAAATTCGTTATGAGATACAAGTATGCGATCATACAGACGACAGACAGTAACCCGGACGATTTGACCCAAAATTTTATATAGGACCTACATTTATGACGATAAAACTGTGTATGAAATTTTATCCATCTAGTATTGAAGTTTTTGAGTTATAGCATTCGATGACTGCAGTGACAGACAGACTTCCCGCTGACGATTTTGTCCAAATTTGATAGAAACCACAAATTATGTTTAAAGACACATACCAAATTTCATCCCTTGATCTCTAATAGTTATCGTGTTCACAGACAGACATAATTCCAAAATTGTGTTTTTCGACTCAGGGAGGTCTAAAACGTGGAGATTCATCAAAATCTCGAGCCGAATTTTTGATCGGTTACAATACTTTCTTTATATACTCTGATACAGAAAGAACTGCATGCGACAATTGGAAGTTTATTCAATTTAGAGGTCCTTATTTTTGTTTTTTTTAGTCCTAAAAGTCCTTGATTTTCTTTTAAGGAAATGCATATGAACCCTGTAGATGCTATTTTGTATTTGATTATTAAGTCGTTTCATTTCAAAAGAAAACATGTCTTAATTTTCTTTCTTAATAGAATGTAGCACATGTAGTTCGTCATGTTCTCATTTATTTAATTAATTTATATTTGTTTAAAGAAGAATATAATTAATTTGCTTCAAAATTATAATTTTAAATTTCCATTTTGTCTGGGAGATTCCTGTAACTTAGAAAGTTATATGTTTCTAGACTATATAAATAAAAAAGCCAAAAATACAAAATTTCAACATATATTTCTGGTTTGCTGCTGAAAAGTGCTGCCTAAACTGTGTAAAGCAGCATTATTTAATCTAATTACAAGGAATTGGCCTTGCTTCTTTTATTTGTTCCAAAATTTTTCCATGCATAAGACTGTTTTAAGTTGTCCTTTTTTTCTACTTGCATATTCGTTGTATTAGGACAGAGACACAACAGTTTCAAATTTAGTCAGAAGAAGAATCTTACAAATTTAGATTGTCTTAGGTAGTAAGTGCTTGGGTGCTCATTAGAGATTTAGAAGAAGAAATTTAGATGACAATAAGAATGTGATTAACATCAATGATATATCAGATCATCAAAAAATGATCTGTTTATGACATTTGCCAAGCTCCTCCATTTGTAATGTTCAGTAAGAAAAGGCTCTAGGAGGATTTCATGTAACTTTTGGATCATCATGTGAATAATACTTCTTTTTACATGATAATTTTTATAGGTTGATACTATTTGTCAATTATTTTAAATGATATGCATGATGCAAACAACACTCTGTCGGGGCAAACTTGGACCTAGAGCTACTCAAATTTGGCACCTAGTTACTTTTATATAGTGCTCACTAAGAAAGAGTTTTCCAAAATTTATTAGATTTTAATAAAGTTAATTAAAATTTTAAACACTATTTAGGATTTTGGAAGCTCAGAGAACTCAGTTTGATTTGAACAGCATCTAGCTACATTTCTTTTGTTGATCAGCTTGGTAGCATTTTTTACATCATGAATTGAATTGATCCTAAATTTGTAACAAATATTATCTATATCATTGTATATTTATACTTTTTTTACAAACTTACTTGACTTGAATTTGTGTTAATGGGATTTGAAGGCTTTTACAACCAGCAATACGTAACTGAACGGAAGTACAATGATGCTTCATATATTTTCCAGCGTGTAAATCATGAATTTATTAAACTGTCTGGGGCTATTTATGACTTAAAAATTACTAAAGAAATGAGGACGGCTGCCACCTCAGCTAGAGCAAAATACATGCAGTATTTAGAAAGTGAAAGATCCAAAGAAAAGTCTGAAACGAAAAGCTCTAGAGGAGGAAATAGATTTTTTAAAACAAAAAAAAATTTTTTCCTCCAAACGGACATGCACCAAACAAATGAGAAAGCAAATGATTTAGCTAATGAGGCTGAAAAGTCAAAGGATATAAATTTATTTATTCAATCGCATGAACTAAGAAAAACAATTTCTGAAAAAGAAATTAAAATAAATACCTTGGATGTAAAATTGAATGAAAAAAGTTTGGAATTAAAAGATATTTAATTTGATTACCAGTTTCATGGGTTTTTTTCCATCAATTTATTAACTCATATTTTTAGGAGTTTTGTTGTGTTAAATTTGTAATCTATCTTCTATGTTTTATATTATAATTTATCATCTAATAGGTTGAATTTGCAAAAATGAGACATTTTATTTAACCAACGGGAGTGACCTCGACAAAATTTTCTCGCATACGACTAGTAATGTGGGGTGGGTAAATACCCAGTTGGTAGCTAAATATTTTTGGGGTATTTACCCAAGGCCTGGTTATTTTGAAAAAAAAAATTATAAATGGTGATTTACAATGAAATATATAAAATTTATGAATTACAAAAAACTTAATATTTTGCAAAAAAAATTGCATATGTTCGCAATTTTTACGCATGCTGAGGTACCACAACTTTATTTAACGTTTTTCAGTGCGAATTCTTACTATAGATATCCCACATTTCACTACACCTCTGGTTAATCACAGGAGTCCATCTGGAGAATATCAAAAAGAAGTTTCACTTTGGGGATTGCCATAATTTCCGAAGCGTGTGTTTGCGGCTCGCTTCAATTTCTGCCAAGGTCAAATGCCAACCATACTCACTTGAGTAGAATAAGCGAAACGATCGCCAACACGCAGTCGTAATGATCAATTTGAATACCTGTTTTTCAACCGATTGAGATGAAAATTGGGCACAGATATATAATTAATGTTAGCATCCGCAATATCAAGTTTTATTTATCTAAGTCAAATTGCTTATGAGATACAAGTATGCGATCATACAGACCGACAGACAGTCAACCCGTTGACGGATTTGACCCAAAATTTTATACGGACCTACATTTATGACGATAAAACTGTGTATGAAATTTTATCCATCTAGCTATTGAAGTTTTTGAGTTATAGCATTCGCATGACTGCAGACAGACAGACTTCCCGCTGACGGATTTTGTCCAAAATTTGATAGAAACCTACAAATTATGTTTAAAGACCACATACCAAATTTCATCCCCGTAGCTCTAATAGTTTTCGAGTTATCGTGTTCACAGACAGACATAATTCCAAAATTGTGTTTTTCGGACTCAGGGAGGTCTAAAACGTGGAGATTCATCAAAATCTCGAGTTCGAATTTTTTGACGGTTACAATACTTTCTCTTTATATACTTCGTATACGAGAAAGTTAAACTGCATGCGACAATTCGTTAAGTTTATTCAATTTAGAGGTCCTTATTTTTGGGGTTTTTTTTAGTCCTTAAAAGTCCTTGATTTTCTTTTAAGGAAATGCATATGAACCCTGTAGATGCTATTTTGTATTTGATTATTAAGTTGTTTCATTTCAAAAGAAAACATGTCTTAATTTTCTTTCTTAATAGAATGTAGCACATGTTAGTTCATGTCATGTCTTCATTTATTTATTAATTAATTTATATTTGTTTAAAGAATATAATTAATTTTGCTTCAAAATTATAATTTTAAATTTCCATTTTGTCTGGGAGATTCCTGTAATCCTAGAAAGTTATATGTTTCTAGACTACTATAAATAAAAGCTTCCAAAAATAACATTTCAACATATATTTCTGGTTTGCTGCTGAAAAGTGCTTGCCTAAATTGTGATAAAGCCCATTATTTAATCTAATTACAAGGAATTCGTCCTTGCTTCTGTTATTTGTTCCAAAATTTTTCCATGCATAAGACTGTTTTAAGTTGTCCTTTTTTTTTCTACTTGCATATTCGTTTCGTATTAGGACAGAGACAACAGTTTCAAATTTAGTCATGAAGAAGAATCTTTACAAATTTAGATTGTCTTAGGTAGTAAGTGCTTGGGTGCTCATTTAGAGAGATTTAGAAGAAGAAATTTAGATGACAATAAGAATACGTCATAACATCAAATGACATATACAGATCATCAAAATATGATCTGTTTATGACATTTGCCAAGCTCCTCCATTTGTAATGAATTCAGTAAGAAAAGGCTCAGGAGTGATTTCATGTAACTTTTGGATCATCATGTGAATAATACTTCTTTTTTACATGATAATTTTTATAGGTTGGATACTATTTGTCAATTATTTTAAATGATATGCATGATGCAAACAACACTCTGTCGGGGCAAACTCTTGGACCTAGAGCTACCAAATTTGGCACCTAGTTACTTCTTGTATAGCAGGTGCTCACTAAGAAAGAGTTTTCCAAAATTTTAATTAGATTTTTAATTAAAAGTTAATTAAAATTTTAAACACACTTGAGGATTGGAAGCTCAGAGAACTCAGTTTGATTTTGGAACAGCATCTAGCTACATTTCTTTTGTTGATCAGCTTGGTATTAGCATTTTTTTACATCATGAATTGAATTGTGATCCTAAATTCTGTAACAAATATTATTCATATCATTGTATATTTATACTCTTTTTTACAAACTTCACGTGACTTGAATTTGTGTTATGGGATTTGAAGCATTTTACAAACTTGCAGACACCCTGTATGTAAATATGTATACAAGGTGTCCCAAAAAAGTGGAACAAGTATTTCCTTAAATATTGATCCTAGACATAAACTTCCAATTACAAAGTTTCATAAATAAAGTGAGAATTTGTATGAAAATACTTTGACGTCTAAGGGAATTGATAATAAAAAGTTTAAAAAATTACATTTTTAGATGGTCCATGTAGTGCAAAAATGTCCATTAGTAAAATGTTTCTCTTCCATTCACCTATTCACATACAAAGTTGCATGCATCTATGTGCAAAACTTACAAAGATATAAGACAAATTTATTGACTTGGACCACTTTTCCATCCCTTGATTTCCACTTTCGATGTACAGTTCGGGGATATTATACATATTTCAATATGTTATTAAAAGGGCAAAATCAGAAAATGACAATGTATTTGTTAAATCTAAAAACTAGTCAAATACATTAATTGAATTATTTTCAAAAATAGTTCAACTTGTTGAACCTATGGAAAATATCCATGGTGATATTTCAGCAGTGATGGCTCATCTGCTCAGGAACAAGCAGTGCTATAAAAATATTACTAGAATACAAATAAAATGCATTTTTTCAAAAATAGCTTTACCTTCAAATATTACAAACTTGTGATTGTAATTGTCTAAATTGTATTTTAGAAAATAACAGCCATATCTTTTTTTTGGTGAGTGATTTTTAACAACATAAAACAAATACATAGTAACCAGCCAAGTTCCCGTTGAGGCAACATAAAAGTGAATCCAAAACTTAAAAACAGCCAACGAAAGAGAAGTTGAAGAAAAATAAATCAAAAGCTTGAAGGTCATACTTGGTGGGAGTGAGGAAAAAAGGGGCATATTTTTATGAAATGCATTATATTGGACATATTTTAAATTCTACATATATTTGTTTGGTATCATTTATTTCAGTATTTGGTTAACTTTAATGTAATACTATTGGAATTTATGAATTTTATAATTATAAACATTATTGTATGCAACAAGCCTATTTGCATAATGAAAATATTAATCAGAATTTTTATTTTTCTGAATGTGTATGTAAAATTTTTATAGAGTGCATGGGGTTTTAACCCTTTGCATTCTTATGTCATACCTGATTTACCATTCTAAATGGTATATCACTTTTACATTCTGAATATACCCTGATAGTTACAAAAATCATACAATTGCAGAAAGTCTGATTAATTTTTAAGAATGAAATCAACCAAGAATAATATTTTCAGCTGTCAAAACATTGAAATGACAGGTTACTTTCACTCCTCGATAAGCAATGCATCTAATTACTTCTCTAAGTGGAAAGGGTTAAAGAGCTTATTATGGAATGAAAGACCTCTGGCACAATGCAAAGAACCACAAAAATACCATATTGTTTCATTAACCTAAAAACTATTGACTTAAAAAAATGACTTTCTAAATTTTCTTATGATATCAAGGCTATTATTTTTTAGAAGCATTTTTGGTATTTTAATTAAATATTGAAGTCATTCACTTATATTAAAATATTGATTATGCTTCTGAAAGATTAGTTAAATGATTTGCATCAATAAAATGCCTTTGCAGGTGGTTTGTGAGCAAAAATCATTTTATAATATTTGATGATTTCCACACAATCGATGGCATTTTTATGGTTTTACATTATTTGCTAAAGTTTTTCTGGCATTTAGTCATATGTGTGTTATAGGGTAAAGTTATAGTTTCAGTTACATTTTTTCCACCGAATAAAATTCCCAGTTAATGAGCACATAGATGTGTAGATTTAAATTTCTTCAACTTAACTGCATTTTAACATTAGACTTGAGCATTTAGAAACTTGTCCTTAATATCTTTATAATTGTTAGTAGCCTAACAGTAAAGCTTGTTGATGCTTTTTTTTTTCTGATAAAGTGTACTGATACGTTTTATTTTTATTAATTAAGAAAATGTCCACCTGGATACATCTGTCTACCAAATATTGAAGATGCTCACAGCGAAGCTCACTTTGAAGATTTTATTTCATCTTTCATAAATAGTCTTTCCTTTGTTACTCATGATTACTGGGGAGCTATTTTTGATCAGGTAAGCTGCTTTTGGAAAAATGTGTAAAATTCATTATTATAGAAAACATTTCATTTTAAAACATATTGCACTCTTATGAGAAATTCACTTTTCGCATATACAGTAAAACCTTGACTTACACAAATTCAAAGTTATATGATTTCTTATTTTCATTCTTCTGCTTTGAATGTTTTCCTTTTTAGAATATAATACAATTGCAAAATACAGGAATAAAAACAAATTTTGTCCATTACTTTTCATCAATGAGCTAGAAACAATGCTAGAAACTGATTGTATCATTCGTACAATAGAAAATGTTAATCCTGCCAAGCAGTTACATTTTGGAAGTTAATAGTAATGGTGTCAGTAAGTTGTTGGACTCGCATACCATAAAGCTGACAGTGCATGAATGTAAATTGTTACTATAGAAGCCGACACCTCAGACTGAGATCCACCAGAAAAGCAAGGTTAATAGAAGATATCAGCAGATTTGAAATAGAGTTGCAAATTTTGGAGACAATAGACTCTTATAAGGAACATATTCTAGCTATTAGGCAAAAAAATATTAGCCTGCTATGAGGAAATTTTATGCGAGAGAGAAAAAGTTGTTGAATTTTCAGATTAGTTTGTTAGATATTATGATGTCATTGAAATAACTCTGTTTTGTGTGGCATTTTTATTTTAATATGTACTATTTTGTATCAAATGTAGGAAAACTACATTCTTTATTATTTACTTTTATCCCCAATAGCTGTTTTCCTAGCCCTTGCCTCCATTTAATTGAAAATCGCATGTATTTATGTGCAAAATTAGAATCTGGTTAATGCACTTTTTTGCAACTTTAGGTTATTTCTGTACTTTATTATATGTTCATTAAGCCCATGTGAAACATTCACATTGGCAATTATCCAATCCTACAGACTAAATAATGATTTAGTCTTTTGTTGGGCTGTTAAAATTAAGCACTCAGTGAAATGTATACACAAAAAGGCAAAGACAATTTATTGATTAGAACTAATATACAATACCTCTTTGTATACGATATTTGAAGTCAGAATGCAATCATTTTGAATTGTTTGTTAGTTTCTGTAATTGATGCAAAAATGTTGTTAGGTTTAGTGTCTCTTGAAAAGGTTACAAGAGTTACAGGATTTTTTTTTTTTCCTTGTTTGACATTTTGTTACGTTGGTTGGACTCAGTTGGTTGAGGTGGGAAAATTCGAAAAAGTTTCGTTTTGAAGGCTTCTCACATACTTTTTTGTTTTGCGTAGTGTGTGTCTCGTAATGTAAGGTGCTTTTTGTTTCCCTATTTCCATTTTGAAGAAGACAGGTAAGCTAATCTGTCCATTTTTTATTTGTTTTTCTCCTGTTTGGCAAAACATACTCGTATTTTGAAATTACGAACAATGATGCTGGATTAAATATGAGTAAAGAAATACCAAAGAATTTGGGTACCGTCATGAACAATACTTACTTCAAGAGCAACAAAACTTCTAATGAACTTGTTCTTCGTGCCGGCCAAACACAGTTTAAAGAAATAAATATTATAGTTTTGAATGCTGATAAAAGCAAGAAATTACCTCATTCAAACTCATTTCTGGTTCAGGCCTTTATTAAGCAGGTAGTTAACCGACATGACAACATTGAAAACATGAATTTCACTAGACAGGGGAAAATCTTATTTACAACTAAGGATCCGATTTGCACAGTACAACTCCTCTCCTTAACTAAATTTATGGACACAGATATCAGTACAGACATAATATGGGAAAATATTTGTTCTAGGTTTTTGATTTTCGACATACCAGTTAATACTCTCATGAAGGAATTAGCAGAAGAAATTGAAGGGAAAAATGATCTTGACGTTGTTGAAATGCGAAGATTCTTAAAACAAAACTTGGTGAAAGATACGTCTCCGGTACTGATTATAGTCCTGAGTACATCTATTCCTGAAGCAATTAAAATCTGGTTCATTAACCAAAAAATTCTTCACTTTATTAGACCAACCTCGCCAATGCACAAAATGCTATTCATTTGCACACGCATCCCAAATCTGTGACAAAACTAACGTATGTTTTCTTTGCAGTGAAGAACATGTTGGGCCTTGTCAAGGACCCGAAAAATGCATTAACTGTAAAGGACCACATAATGCTAAATCAAATTCATGCCCGGCTTACATTAAAGAGAAAAAGATATTAGAACTGAAATGCTGGAATCGTATCACTACTAGCAAAGCTCGAAGAGTGTTTCATTTACAAAATATGAAATATTCGGAGGCTGTCAAATGTTAGCCAGCTTCCGTCGAACTACAACTTACAGTTAATCTAAAATTTGAAGCTCTCCTTCAATCCGTAAATGAAAAATTCAAAAGTCTCTTTCAATCAGTTAACGAGAAATTTGAAAAACAGACTGCAATTTTTGCGGAAATGTTGCACAAGACAATTGAGTCCATCATGCAGAACATGTACAAAATCATCGTATAAAGTTTAGAGACACATACATCAACAACCCGGGAAAAAAAACTACCAAAAAATTTGGATCTTAGTACAAGCTTTCCTATGCAATGGGATACAGGTGGCAAGAACGTGCAAGATATTTAGTCGGTCTCTTTTTTTCAGTCCAAAGGCTTTGTATTTTTTGTTTTGCTCCTTTTCAGTGTTTGCTTTTTAATGTTTTCAATTCTTTTTTCTCAGGCAATAGGGTTTATTGCTTCTTTTCAACTGTTTAGTTCTTATTTACATCCACTTGTGACTATTTTTATGTGTAGGCAAGTTTTCCTTGCCTTTCTTTTAGGGCCATTTTTTTCGTAGTTTTCCACTATGACTTTTGTTCAGTGGAACTGTAGGGTCATTAAAAATAAAATAATCTGGCTTAAAATTCCACCATTTTCTACTTCTGAATTTTGGGTTTTTCAGGAAACTTTTCTTAAACATAAAGATCACCGCCTTTGTTCTTCAAAAAATTATTTTTATATTTATATTATATTGCAAGGTCGACCCCCGGAGGTGGACTGCTTACGGCCATTCCTAAAAATGCTTCTGGTAGAATCATTCCTACAGACTTTTCCCATAACTTCAATCAAGAGATTCTTGCAGTCGAAGTTCATTTTAAAGACTTTCATTTTATCATTATTAACCTGTACGCTCCTCAAGGACTTAATATAGAAAATGTGAAATATTTTTTTGATTCCTTTTCAATTCCTGTTTTTATCTTCGGGGACTTTAATCTTCATCACCCTTTTTGAGGATCAAACAGATCCTCTCCTCTAAGTAATGATTTCGTTGAATGGCTACAAAACTCCAGTTTCATTCTTAACTCTTCTAATCCCGCTTATGCCGCTTACCCTGGATCAGCTTTCCTTCTCAATCTCTCCATTTGCTCCGCATCTATTTCTCATGCTGTCGATTGCTATGTTTTAGAATCGAATTTTGAAAGTGACCACTACCCTGTTATCATTACATGGTCGATTCTGGATCACACTCCAAAAAAAAATTAAGTCAATAGACTGGAACCGGATTATGAGTAACTCTGCCGCAGTTTTAACTACAAATACTAGACTTAATGCTCTGACGAGTAAAATCTCGGAAGTGATTAGAGACAATACAAAAATCATAACACTACCGGCTAAAAATTACCCTCCCTGGTGGAACTTATCCTGTCACAACTTTCAAAAACTGAAAATACTTTTTCGCAAAAGAGCCCTTCGCCTCATTTCAGAATCAGATTGCATGAAACATAAAAAGTATGCAGCAAAACTTCGATTTCATATCAAAAAGGCCAATCGAAACTATTGGGATAAAATATGTAACATAACCAAAAATCCTTGTATGTTTTACTCTATGCTTAATAGAATTTACAATCACACAAACCAAGAAATAAACACAGAAAATCTTATCCTGCACAATAATCATTACATTTCAAGTCCTGTTTAGCAAAGTAACCTTTTCGCTGATTTTGTCTCCGACAATAGCATGAAGCACGAGCCGATTTCTTTGGATTATTGTGAAGATTGTAATTCTCATCTTAATATTCCTATCCATCTTCAGGAAGTCAGACACGCTATCCAGAAAACGCGGAATTCAATCCCAGGTGCTGATGGCATTGCAGCAAATTGGTTTAAAAGACTCAGTAACACAGACTTAACATGCATTACTTCCTTTTTTCAGGAAGTTTTTACTACTTCTTACATCCCTGAGGAATGGAAACATTCGATTATTGTCCCAATCCCAAAACCTAATAAGGACAAAACAAAAATTAACTCTTATAGACCAATTGCCCTCTTTCAAAAGTTTTCGAAAGAATTTTGATTCAGCGTATTACTCATCATTTACTAACCGAGGAAAAAATGCCTCTTTCCCTCAGGGACAATCAGCTTGCAGTTTACAAAATTCACACTGCCATTTCTGAAGCCCATAGCCATAAGAAATACTTCATCAGCATAAGTCTGGATATTAAAAGTGCATATGATACTGTATACATTGATGGTCTTATCTTTAAGTGTCTTCAGCTTGGAATTATGGGTAATATTACAAAGATCCTGCACAACTTTTTGCAAAATCGGACCCTTCAAGTTCATTGGAGAAACTCTCTCTGGGACTGAACCTGTTCAGAAAGGTTTGCCTCAAGGCAGTGTTGTATCGCCAATCCTTTTCGTATGTTTTCTCGCGGATTTTTCTGAAACCCTTGATGTGGATGTAGAATATTCAATTTTTGCTAACGACATTTTTTTTTGCTCATACATCTTTAGATCATATTTCAAAGAAACTGCAGACTACGATGGAAAATGTTTATAAATGGTGTAACTACTGGAAACTCAATATTAGTCCTGAAAAATGCTCTATAGCTGACCTTTCAAAAAAGAAACTACAGTCCATCCCTCGAATGCAGGCTTTCCTCTCCCTTGGAAACAAACTGTCAAATATTTAGCTATAAATTTTTCCAAAATTAACCAAAATGGTGTTATACTGAAAACTATTAGATCTAAAGTCCTCAGGAAAATTAACGCTCTAAAATCTATTGCATACAAGAATTACGGCCCCAGAACAAAGGATCTTATAAACATAGTAAACAATAGCATTTGTAGTCTCTTTTATTACAGTTGTTCAATCACAAACAAATTTTCTGAAACTCAATATAAAGCATGCAATACTATACAAACTATGGCTCTCAGAGTAGCTCTCGGACTGCCTAAATGGACCCCAAACATTGTGCTCATGAAAATTGCGGGTCAGGAAGTGCTGTCGGAAAAAATCAAGAGACTAGTGGCACAGTTCTTTATCGGGCAACTTGCCAACGGTGTTCATTCTCCCATTTATGATCAAAACTGCAAACCTAGCATTAAATTAATTAAAAGAGATGAAGTAATGCTTGCTAATTTGTGTATGGAACTGGACACTTCTACAGACCATATTATGGCTTTTCCTGATACCCTCATCTCGGGAAATAACTTTTGTGAAATTTTTCTTTCTAATTTTAGTTTCCAAAATAAAGCTCATCCGGCTTTTCTGATCAAGGACCTCTTTGAAAAAGTTGTGTACAAAGAATTTCAGGACTACCATATCATTGGTACAGATGCATCCAAATCACATTCTTTCACTTCTATCGCAGGTATTTCGAACCTGCAATCTTTTGTCTATAGAATTCACCCCATCAATTCCATCTTTACGGCGGAAGCCTTGGCATTTTGTCAAGCCCTTGATGAACTCTCTGTCACAGATAAAAACTTACTTTTACTGACACAGTTATTCAGTTCTTCAAGCTTTAAAGTGCCAGCTGAGGGTGAATTATTTTTTTACATTCACAAGTATCTACTGGATTTGTTATAAAGGTTTTTATTATGCTTGTTTTTTTTTCAAAGGGATTATTTTTTATATTTCAATTAGTGGACAAATTCAGAGCCACAGGGGGGTTTATTTTTGACTTTGGAAGTCCTACCCTCGACAGAAAATTTGTCCATATTAGAACTCCTATGGCGGGTGGCTCTTTGAAAAAGTTCGCCATTTGAGTTCTCTTCCATTTTTTTCCATTCTGATTGTATTTTTTTTTTTTAATTTTTCTTTTATGTGTTTTAACTGTTTTATTATTGGAGAGTTTTTGTTGTTTAATTCTTTAGTGATTGGTTGGTTAATTGTAGTAAAATGTAGTTGATGCAATCACTGGATGCTGCTGCGTTGGACGCGCAAAAAGGTGTGTTGTTATCATTATTTATTGATTACTTCTTCTGTTTCTTATATATATATATTTAATGTTTTTTTTTTTTTAATTTTCTATTGGAACATGTGAATTATGTAGCACAATTTACAAGTCCATATCTTTCATAAGCTGTGCAGTTTAACTCAATGAAGAACGGCAAGTTAACTAAACAAATTTATTAAACACTAGCCACCTTCGGCGACCAGCTTGTTTACCGGAAATATAATTTCAACTGAATCTCTCGAGTGTAATTTTATTTTCCTGGTTCCCTTAGCAAAGTATTTTTTTAACTTCAAATTGCGATAGACATTTAACCCACATTCTTTTCGTATCCGACTTTACTTTCTTATTCCTTATAAACAAAACAGCTTTCTTAATCGTATTGCAACCTAGATTTCTGATTACCTGTAAAAAGTATTGATCTGCATTTTATGTCAACATTTTAGTCAGTTATTTTGTGTAATACATTTAGAAAGTAATTATATTTGGATAAATTTTTCTGGATTATGCAAGAAGTATACAAAAAAAAATTTGGATGGAAATTAATCAATTGTAATGAATTTAAAACATTATCTTTATCATTAAAAAGTTTTATACTTAATTCAGAAAATCATTCCTGTTGCTTCTATCGCTATTTTCCTATTAATTGCGAGATGAGCTTTTTAAATCCTTTCCTTCTAACCGCAAATGACCAACAATGGCTGCCCTTTCATTGTTGACAAATGACCGTGCAGCGGGCATCCCCTCTCCTGGAATTGTGTACCCCGGACTCTGACGCAACCGAATTCTCTCTCTAGCCAGGCTCAGAGAAAATATGTGTTTGCTCCCCACCCTTCCTCCCTACCTTTGGTTTCCCCTGTTTGGTCGAAAAGAGAAACGGTTTCCTTGAGCAGTTAATGACAATTAAAAAGCTTGTAAGAATGAAATTAATTACTGCACAGTACTCGTATTAATATCTTTGTAAAGATAATTGTTTGTGCTTTAAATTGGTATAAAAATCATTTTCATGCCATAATTATTTTGGAAGTTATTGATGGAAAAAAGGCCAAATACGTCAAAATTTGGCTTAATTTTTAAATAATTAAAATTTGAATAAAAAAAATTTAAACAAAAATGGCTCCGAGGTGCACATCTTCAGCATCCAAAATATATCTGTGCCAAATTTGTTAGCTCTACAGTTTGTTCTGTAGAGCGCCAACAGACAAACAAACATTCATCTTTATTTAATACTAGCCACCTTCAGCGACCAGCTTGATCACCAAAAATAAAATTTCAACTGAATCACTTATAAATAATTTTATATTTACTATATCCTTAAAAAGTTGTAAATTTCAAATTGCTATAGACATTTAACCTGTGTTCATTTCGTAGCCTTGCACTCTTTTTCTGTTACTTGTCTACATTAATGTAAAATACGCAGTTGATTTCAACATTACATTATGTCGAGAAGCATGCTAGTTGGCTTAAAACACGTTGATGAAAAGGATTGAAACATAGCAACGATAATATTTCAGTTCACTGGATTATTTCATTAAATACTAACTATCATCAGGACTTCCTTTACAGATTTCACAGAAAAATTGATCAAATAAAAGAAGTAAAATCCAGTAAGATATGTTAGCTTTCAACAATGGTAGAGGAACACGCAATTAAATATTTGTTTAAACAATGAAAATGTATTGCAACAATGAAAAGTATTGTTGTAAATTATACCAAAAAATATTTTTTAAGAGGTTATTAAAATTAGAAAAAAATTGTACGGCTACTTAATTGATATCATTGAAAAGATAATTTTTTGCACTTTTCAAATGGCGTAAAAATGTTGTTTTTGTTGCTGTAATATTTTCGGAAGTTATTAAGGAAAAACGCCAAAATTATGCTTTATTTTTAATTAAAATTGAAAATTAATAATTCAAAAAACGGCTCCGAGGTGCACATTCCCACCCTCCAAAGAATGTCTATGCCAAATTTCGTAGCTTTAGGTCTAATGGTCTGCACTGTAGAGGGGAAAAAACACACAGACATGCACATTCTCCTTTATTATTAGTAGAGATTAGAGACTAGCCGCCTTCGGCGACCAGCTTGTTTGCCAGGAATATAATTTCAATTGAATCTCTTGTGTGTAATTTGATACTCATGATTCCCTTAACAAAATAATTTTAAATTTCAAATTGTGATAGACATTTAACCCATGTTCTTTCAGTAGCCTTGCACCTGTTTTGTTCATTGTTTGCATGAAAGTCCCTAATGGAATCAAGTGATAGGCTGTGTTATGCAACATCCAACTGCACATTGTCAGCATCAACTTCACTCTCTTATTACTCTTGCAAAATATGCATTTGATTTCAACTTTAAATGGCGTGGCACATTTGACTTCCAGCTAGCTGCATGTTAGCTGGATGAAAATATGCTGATTGAAACACAGCATTAAACATTAAAATATTACCTTAGCTTTCAACAATAGTAGATAAATATGCAAATAAATATTTGTTTAAACAATAAAAAGTATTGTTGTAAATTATGCCAAAAAAATATTTTTGAAAATTTATTAAAATTAGAGAAAAAATCGTATGACAACTTAATGAGCTTGAGCTTTCATATAAAATATCATTGGAAAGATAATTTTTAAAATTTTCAGATGGTGTAAAAATAATTTTTGTGCTGTAATATTTTCGGTAGTTATTAAGAAAAAACGCCAAAATTTAGCTTAATTTTTGATTGGTCCTATGTCTTCCTTCAATACACTTTGCATTCTGAAAAGAATGGTTGGTAGAACTTCACACCATCTCTCAGTGGAGTGAGCCATTATGGCTGCCTTCAAGGATTGATGCATGTGTCCGATGGCGCCATTGGGTGGTAGGCAGTGGTTTTGATGCGTTGAATCATGAGATACTTCATCAGGCTGGATACAAGTCAACTTTTGAAGTGCGAACCCCGATTGGTAGTGGTGGTTGCTGGCACTCTGAGTCGAGCAATCCAGCCCCTGTAGAAAGCTTGTATTGTTGATTCTGCAGTCTGATCTCTCAAAGGAATAGCCTCAGGCCATCGGGTGAAGCGATCAATGCACGTCAGAATGTACCTAAAGTCCTTGTTTGAAGGAAGAGGAACTAAACTTTAAAATGATAAACATAACATGATTCGAACCGGAAGAAAAAGAGAATGAACTTGCACACAGTCATTGAGTCTTTTAAATAGTAAATCTTCTTTGCATACATACACAGAAGGTGGTGGCAACAGGCGATAACGATTATGGTATTAATCACCACAGATATACTTCATAATTTGAATTTTAAATCTTACCTTCTCATGTAATCCTTTCACATTTTTAATCTAATTTCTTCTGAAAAGTCTTTGTCTTTAAAAAAAAGTTAAATCCAAATATTTTTTTTTAATGTAACTTTAAAATTTTGTTTGCAAGTTTTGTCCCCTAAAATGAAACTCTCTTCAACTGGAAAGCAATTTTAACTTTATCCAAAACATCTCATTTCAAAAGATATATAATATTTTAGTGCTAAAATATTTATATATGTACTAAATATAAGAATTCCACTGACGCAAATATATTTAAATCGTTATTTTAGGTTGAGTGTTTTAATTATTTTGTAGTACAACCAAATTATAATGTGTTTGTTAGCAATAAAATTCACTGGTGACAATAACTGAACTAACTCAATGTGGAAAAAAAATTCAACAGAAACTGAATTTTCATTATATATTTGTTATTGCTTATCATATGAAAAATCATTTTCATTTATCTTGATTTCAGTGTCAATATTGACTAAATTTTACTTGCAAGCATGTATTTGCAAAGCTTTCTGCAATCTTTTCTCTCTCTGTATTTTGTATTGTGTGTTTGGCAGAACAACTGGATTATGTTTTTGCAGAATAAAATCCAAAATAAGCCACTATTCATGTATCAGTATAAATTTGTATATTTCCATTATACAAATTTATACTGATACATGCAAATATTCGCAACTAAAAAGAAAGAATGTAAAAACAGCAAAATAATAGTGTAAACTACCTCTTTCAAAATAAGACTTCCATTACATTTTATCTAAAAATTGGAAGCATTTTTTTATATGTTTAACTGTCTCCTGATTGAAAAATGGAATAATACTTTTGCTTCAGAAGAAACTATTCAGTATTATTATAAAGTCTATATCCATTTATCTCTATTTTATATATCCTGAGACTCTCCGCCCATTCCCTCTGTGACAGAAATCTTTGAAAAAGAACCTGTTAACAATCTTTGCCTCTCACAGAGAGATTTTTGGTCATCGGGGTTTTGTAACATAATATTTATTTTCTTTTGAGAAATTGGCCATATTGTAATAAAGGGTATCCTTTATGTTCTTCCTGACATGGTTAGGGCAATTTTAATTTTTAAAAATCTGGAGTATAAGATTTTTTAAAACATGCTTTTCTCCTGAATGCAAATAATTCACACACCTAAACGCCACAAAAAACGTTGTATGGGAGACCCTCTATATCTCGGCAACTGCATACGTTAAAAACATAACTAATGTCTTATTTTAGAGATAAAGGGTAGCAACAGAAGTTACAAAAAAAATTTGAAAACCAGAAAAGAGTCGCGTGTGTAAAGTAGTCCCACGCCTTTAACATCAGCGGTTGTTTGAAAAAGACGGCCTCCTGTCTTTTTTTACAATATGCCAGGAAAATGTGTATGTAATTCACTGTGGACTTTCAAAAGTGAATACACTGAATGGTTGAAGGCTAGCAACAATAAAAGTAAAGTGAGATGTTCATGGTTCTGCAAAGAATTTGACATTTCTAGTATGGGAGCATCCGCTGTTAAAGCACATATAAAAGGCAAGATTTTATTTTTCTATTGTCTGTATCATAATTTTGATTAGAAAAATATTTGGATTATTCCATATTATGATTACCTTTGGAAAATTACACTTGCAAATTTCGTCCTCAGATTCACAATTTTATATTTTTGATGCGTCTTTTTTTTTTTAGCCCTTTAAAGGGCCATTTTTTTTCTAGTAGTGGTATAATAGAATAACTTTGGGATTGAGGTTAATTTAAAGAAAGATATTCGTTTTGCTTATTGGACGATATAAATTTTTGTTGATTTTAATAATTAGTTATCAAGTTAAGACATTTTGTTTAGGTTTGAGACAACAAACTGCAACATTTGGCGAGACCTCATTCCAACCTTAAAAATTGATTAATTTTATGGGAAGTATTCTTCCCATGGCCTTAGAAGGGTTAGAGCAGATACTAAGCGCAATATTGTAGAATCAATTTAAGTGCCCAATTAGTTTCCAACTTTTGAGTGATCGTTATTTTGTTCCCATTTAATATTTATTAATATGTGTAATCTATAGGAAAATAACTTTTGTTTTTGAATTTCATAATCATGCATAGGTGCCTATATAGGGGGCAAGGAGAGGCTTGAGCCCAGCTGTTGTTGGTATAGCAAATTTTTTAAACATTTTAAGCTCTAAATAACAGTTTTGAACTTTTTTTAGAATATTTGAATTACTTTTTTAGTCCCCTTAGAAGTTCTGTGTCCTGCTCTAAAAGTAATTTTATGGTCAATGATATAATCATGTGCTAGTTTTTAAGCATTTAAAACAATCTGAAAGTTTATTAAATTGATTGAGACAGAAAGACCAAACAAGTTAGTCACCAAAGGTGGCTAGTACTAATCATATGGCATCTAATTGGTCATTCTATAAAGGGCTAAGGATATAAAAATATTAAATTACTAAATTTCATAGCAATATGTGATAACGTTTTTCCATACTGTGTTTTTACTCATAATGTAACATAACTCCTTGTTTTCTTTTTAAAGCAACATTTTCCATCCCATAAAAATAGAGGTATATTGTATGATTATTTTTCAGGATGGGATCAGATTTAATGCATCTGAATTCTTATCCTTGTTCAACCAAATTCAAAAAAATATTTTTCCCTCGATTAAAAATATATGATTGCTATGGATAGTATAAATCTTATTCATTGTATATTGTATTCAGTGTTCATTTTGTTAATCTGCTAAAAACTGATGGAAAGCAGCTGTTATTACGATGAAATGTTAACCTATGCAGTTGATTATAATTGTGCTGTGAAGTAATTTTTTGGTAATTTGCTAAGAAAGATTAAATTTTTAATTTCTGGATGAGTATCTTGTGACCCTTTGCAAGATTTCCGCACTTCCTTTGCTCAAAAGAAAATAAACTAAAAGAAGAAATAAAAATTATTTTGTGATGCAAATCAAATATTAAGTTTGTGCAGAGTTGCTTTCTTTTCATGTATGTGTTATCTTTGTTATGATAAATGTCTCTAATTTTTGAAATTTGATCTTGCAACTTTTATAAGAAAAACTATCATTAGTTTAATTACATCAGTTTTATCTCACTTATACAGTAATTTGCATTTCAAGGCCTTACTTTTTATGATTAAATGTTCCAGCTATGAAACTGAAATTTTATTTTAATGTTTCAGATTCTCACAGCCACTGGTCCTTTGTCTTCTTTCTTTTTTGTTCCTGTTACATTTTTTGGCTCATTTTGCCTTTTAAATCTGATGTTAATTGTAGTAATAAGTACTTATGAAGCTATGGTTTCTGCAAATGAGGTAATGTATTCACTCTATTTCAATAAAATACACAGGCTTCCAAAACAACAAATGGCTTTTTAGGGAAAACTTTTGAAAATATTTATATAAATTCATGAAATTCAAGTAATGTTTCCTTTATACAATGGATGCTGCATATAGTAATCACTTTGGGTCAAAACCAAGGTGATCACTACATCTGAACGGTCAGTACATCCAAAATGCCTTAAAAATAATGCAAATCTATAGGTATACAAGAATATAAGAGAAAACAGACCACACAACATTGCTGGTGTGTGCACATTAGTTTTAACTAGAAAAAAAAATCAATACAATGTTCAGAATTGGAAAAAAATTCATACATGTTTAATTTAAAGTATGAAGGGCTTGCAGAGTTTCTTGGGCTCATGGGTGGTTTATCTTTTGGTCCCTTTACATCATCACTGTCCCCATATTCTGTGGCCTCAATTTGTCAAAGCTGATTACTACAAGCGAATTGTTGATCTCTAGAACTGGCAGATTTGCTATGAACTTAGATAGAGGAGATCCATTCCATGTTATTTTGATCAGTAAAACCAACTGATCATTACAACCATGATCACTATAAGCGGTGACTATTGTATATCTATTAGCTAATATACCCGGTGTAGCTTGGGATAAAAATATTTTCAAGTTTAAGTACTTATAACACTTTAAACTTGAACAGTTTTTCGCAGCCGTGACTTTCATTGATTTTCATTTTTCCTCTACCTTGTTTGATTCCTCGGTCAGCAGTAAAATTCTTCTCTTCCTTTTGTCTCCGCACTTTGAACAACCTGGCACAAATATAGCAATCCTTGTTACTCCATTTTTTCTTCCCTATTATTGCTACGACGATAACAAAAGCTCCTTCCCATCATGGATTTTGTTATCGTTATCTGAAGTACCATTCTCTTCTTTTTGATGTTTGTGTGCCTGATCGGAAATACACCGCATATTATTCTTTCTTTTTCTCCTTACATCCTCTCCTTTCAGTAGCAACCGGACTAATTAACCTTGAAAGATTTTATACACTCATTAGGATCATTTAAAGATTTGTGAAAATTAAATGAAACATCGCATAGACGGAGTAATTAATTAATGTCATAAAATGAAAGCAGAAGTGAAAATTCTGTCTTTCTGTGTATATATTCAAAGAAAGCAGCATTTTTTTATCATACTTTTTATTAGTGGCAAAAAACATGGAATGAAAGATGAACAGAATGAAAGATTTGCTAAAACAATAAATTGATTGTGTTTGAAATTAATTTTGAAATATTTATTAAAACTGAAGAAAAAGAACATATGCCATTTAAACTGGGACTATTAAAAAGACAATTTTTTGCTCTTTAAGATGGTATATAAATCATTCTCATGCAATATGTAGTTCAGAATTATTGGCGAAAAGATGAGAAGAAACGCTGAAAATTGGCTTAATTTTTGTTATTTAATTAGTCTTAAGAAGTAATTATTTTTTAAAGTTGTGGAAAAGCACAATTGATATAGAAACGAACCCCAGAATGGCATATACAAATTTCATGTCATTCTTTTCACCGTTTAGGAGGAGTTTTTGTGATAGACAGACCGATAAAACATCTTTTTTTTTTCTCCCTAGGTCCTCTCCTTTCAATAGGAACCAGAGTAAATGACCCTGAAAGACTTAACACACTCATTAGGATCATTTAAAAATTTGTGAAAATTTAAAAAAAAAAAAAAAAAACTCATCGAGAGAGCGCAATTAACAAAGTCATGGGATTACTGTGCACCTACACACACATATTAAAGGGATGTATATGCTACAAAGTAAAACCGGAAGTAAAAAGTCTGCTTTGTAGTTATAAATGTCCAAAGAAAACAATATTTTCGTAACTTAACAGTGGCAAAAGCATGTGAATGAAGGATTTTATGAAACGATAAAAAATTCAATTGAATTCAGTTTTATAAAAATAGAAAGCATTGTTACAAATTGTATTGAAAATGAATTTTGAAATGTTAATTACATTTAAAGAAAAAATTGTACCACAATGGAATTAGTATAATTAAAAATATAACAATGGAATTAGTATAATTTAAAATATAATTTTTTGCTCTTTAAGATGGTGTAAAAAAATTGTGTAGTAGATATTTCGGAAGTTAATTTTTGTTATTTAATTAAATATCTTAAGAATTAATTCTGAAAGTTGAAAAAAGCACAGTTGACCTAGAAATGTACCCCAGAATGTTATGTTCCAATCTCATGTGTCTACCATTCACTATTTAGAAGGGGTTCTTGTGACTGACCAACAGACAGACACATGTATTTTTTGTTTATAATTATAAATTTATTGTATATTACATGCTTTTAGCATTATGAATAAGCTAGAAATTATAATAAAAAATTTTAATTCAATTTTTGGTTTTGGAAAAATAATGAACTTTAAAATTTTTGAATTGCCTCAGGTTAGAAAGTTAATAATGGTTAGCATCGTCTTTCCATACTGGGAATCAAGTTATAAAGCACTAGAATAGGCAGATCATATTAAAGACCTTGTAGAAGGATTTTAAATCTGTAATTTATCTGCCAAAGTAACTGTGAAAATGCTTTGTGAGATTAAAGTCAGATAAACAGGATAACTATTTGATTTGCCCAATATTTTAGTCAAAAGGTATTGGTCAACAATTCTAACTCTCTGTGGCCGGATAATATGCATTGGAATGACCTGTTATTGATAGCTTTAAAATAAGATCTTGCATATTGATTTAAGAATTACATCTTGATATTCGAAGCCTTTCAATTGATCACATGCAAGTCAATGTTATCTCCCCAAGATATCCCTACTCATTATACCTCCCCTGAAACTGTTTTTCAACTAGAATAGATTGGTGGTACTTTGTTCTCCCTCTAAACAAGAGCTCTTTAGAGAATCTAGACTTGCCTGTCAAGTGTATGGATTGCCTTTCTTACCTTGTCCAATTTATGTGTTTTTAGTCTAGACACTTTTTTGAATTTGGTTCAAGAAGAAACTCATAATTTTGCATACAAGCCTTCCTTAAATGTGAAAACTTCTTTGAGCTGTGGTAGCCAAAATTTCTCTTCCTGTTCTACAACAAGCTGAGGTACAGTGGTGTATGTGTCTTCACACAGAAAGTAGATATAAAATAATATTTGAAAAAAATGGGCAATTTGAAAGAACTCAGCTTGAAACTGGTTCAAATAAAATTCAAACTAATTCTCAAGTTTTGGGGCAACATTATTAGAGACATTAAGATGTCTAACAGCCTCAACTCACTCCCTTTACAATCTGCTCTCTAAGAAGATGTAACCATCTGAACTAATCGGGTGAATTATTTGGCATAGCAATAATGTTTTAGTTTGAAAATTAAAGATTTAAAAAAAAAAAAAATGGTAAAGCTACAGATTTCAGAAGTTCTTGAAGAAAATCCTGCTTTTTAGTTGAAGAGCAATTTTTTCAAAATTGTAGTAGTGGATGCAAAACTTTTAATCATTATTATGATTAATCATTTTTCATAAAAAAAACTAATGATATTAATTATATCATTGATAGAGCTTGACTTCAAAAATTGTTATACTTAAATTTTTGGATGCCTGTGTATATCTATATATGTTAGTAATCTGTATTTAATTTAAATCACTTAAATTATTCTGATTTAAACATAAGTTTTATATCTGTAAATATAATGTCAGGTGCTGGTAATTTCATTGTAAAAATATTTTTTTTATTAACCCCACAGTTTTTAAATTATGAATAATTTTGTAAACTTTTTATAAGTGCTATGATTCTTGTATACATGTCCTCCTAGACTTACGACCCAGTTCCATTCTGACTGACAGGACACAAGTTGAATTCATATTTTTTAATGCTATTTGAATTGAAATAGGTATAAAAACTGTAAATACAATACAAAAATTCAGTCTTTGTCTTAAGTCACATAGGTCGTAAGTCAAAGAGAAGGTGTATTTTCGTAAATAGAGTTTGATCTATAGAACACGCATTTGTAGAGATTGTTTATGATTCATCATATTCTTGTTTTTACTCACTTCATATTTAAACAGCAGTAAGTTGAAACTAGTTTTTATTGCTTTTTTAGCAGTCTCCTTTTATAGTAAATCACAAATTTGTTGAATTAATTTTAGATTGTATCTTTGAACAAAATAGGAAAATATGGTGGTTTATTGTCTTTAGAAATGCCACAAATAAAAACTCTTATCAAAATAAAGTTGTTGAATTGGAAAAATACTAACCAGTTAAAAATATTGAAATCGAGTTTAATAAAAGCAAAAGAAAATTTATAATTGCCACAAAAAAACCTGCAACTGGCTCATTGCTGGTGAGATTAAAAGTTTTTGTGTGTGTGTGTGGTACGTAAAAGTATTATATTTAGTAAATACAAGGTTATTGAGGAAGAATGGTGGAATAGCAAAATCATATTATGTAAAATAATATGCACATGAATTGTGTACAGAAATATTAAAAAAATACAGGGTTTTATAACCATTTTGGTATGTTTCAATAAGTGCACCATTAGTCACTTTACAAACATAAAGATGATATCTCCATATCTTATGTAGCATCTCCAGAGTTTCAGTTGCATCTATGATTCACATTTTATGTGACTGATATCAGTAATTTCTTTACTGTACATGATGTTCTTAATGTATCCCCAGAAGAAGTTCAGATGGATAAGATTGGGCCATCTGGTCTGTATTCTCTAATCTCTACATATTTAAGCCAGGTTTGACAAATAGCTCACTACATTTCACAAACATCTGTTTCCATATATATTTAAAATATACACATGGACATTAAAACATATCATGAACAAGAATACAGACAGAACACATTAAAAAATTCTAGAATAAAAACCAAAAGAAAAGTTTAAAAGCTGACGATTAGCAATTCCCATCCGGAACAAGCCTCCCCCTTTACGGCCATCTTTCAGAATAACTAATTGTCCAACTTTCAGATTAGGCTGTGGGAATCTCCACTTCTATCGTGGCTCCAATTTGTTCAAGTATTCCAGGTTGTTTCTGCTCCAAAATTTTGTATTCAGGTCCTGGACAAGACTACACCTACAAGTCTAAAGATAAAGAACCAACAACAGTATTTTGTTCAGGAAAGGAAAATAATGGAGTCCCAACCATTATTCTGCCAAGTTCTGCAAATGAGGCACGCAGTGGTATAGAGTTCAGAATTACCTCAATTTGGGCACATTTTACTAATAATTTTGTTTCACCTTGTAATTCAGAGGCACTTAAATTATCTGTCTTCCTAGTTTTAGAGGTAGGTTTTCAATTATTCTGGAATCTTAAGAACCATGCAGTAACTTTAAGTAGCTTGCTGAAAGAAGAATTTTTTTTTAATGAAATCATTTGCCATGCTGCAATAGGTCTTCTACTATTAGGAAAGTCGATTTGGCAAAGCTATGCATTTAGATATCTTGCAATTTAAGCTTGCAGCTGACAGTTTTATATATGTGCGTATAACTGAAAAATAGAGAGATCAAATAGCGAAAAAATAATAAGCACATAGATTTGTAAATATAAAAATGTATTTTAAATAACATCATACTTACATGATTCAATGTTTAAAAAATGAATATAAAGTTGTTTGTTTTTGAGCAGAAAGTCTCTTTCTTGCTGCGTTGTCTCACAAGCTTCTCAAAAATAAAGTGTTATGTGGTAAAGCATCTGGTTGCTGCTCAATATAGCAAAGGGCAACATCTAACACTACCATGCCTTCTGCATGCAAAATAATCTTCTCGGTTTCATCATTTAAATCTTCAGTTTCATCAATTTCTTCTTCTTCAGTAATTATGCGAATTATTGCATCGTCTGTAATTTATTTTCTCTTCCTCATAAACTGTAGAGCCATTCTTCAATGCAATTATCTGTTACCTCTCACAGCCGGGTAGTTTCAAAACTGTATTTTCAATTTAAAAATGTTCTTGATTTCCTTTCCTTTTCTTTCTATTATTGTCTTTGAGGTCTTTAGTTGACAGGATATTATGCCAGCTGTTCTTTATCATCTCCAGTTTAATTTTTTCCCATGATTCAGCAAGTCAATATATAGCAAATTTGACATTAATTTTTTTTATCTGTCGAATCAAAGATGCAGTGTCTTCGTCCAAAACATGTGTGAGTATAAATTTTCGGTACTTCAATTTAAGATCATTGATAACCCCCTGATCCAAAGGCTGAATAAGGGTAGCAACGTTCGCCGGTAAAAACATGGCTTTAATATTTCCACTTTTTAAATCATCTACTTCAGGATGTGATGGGGTATTATCTATCAAGAGAAGTGCTTGATGAGGAAGCTTCTTTTCTTCTAAATGCTTTTCTACTTTTGGTACAAATTCATTGAAGAACCATTATTTAAAAATATCTGTATTCATCCAAGAGTTTTTTGGTTCGTATAAGAAACTTGTAGGGCTTGAATAGCAATGTTTTGTAAAGCAAGTGGCTTTTCCGATATTCCAATCACCAATAAGCATAGTTTTATGCGTCCTCGACGCATTGGAGCAACACATCACAGTTAATCTTTCTTTGCTTTGTTTAAAGCCAGGAGGAGATTTTAGGTAGATTCCTTATAGGAAGTCTACCTATTGCAATGGTTCTCATGACACGAGCAAAAATTCTGGATTGGAGGTAATGTACAAAGAAAGTAATGTTTTTATCGCATCTTTAACAGTGGCAGAAACACAAGAATGAAAGATTTGAAAGAAATTGGTTTGAATTTAATTACAACAATAGGAATCATTTTTACAGATTGTGTTTAAAATTAATTTTGGAGAATTTATGAAAATTAAAGAAAAATTGTATGGCAATTAAATTGGCATCATTAACAAGATAGCAGCTGTTTGCATTTTAAGATGGTATAAAGATAATTTTGGTGCAATAATTATTTCGGAAGTTATTGATGAAAAACTGGACAAAAGAGCCAAAGTTTGGCTTAATTTTTATTTAATTGAATGTGTTAAGAATTAATTAATTTTGAAAGTTGAAAATAGCACAATTGACCTAGAAATTGACCCAGAATAACGTGCAAATTTCATGACTCTGCTGTTCATCGTTTGGAAGGAGTTCTTGTTAAAAAGAGACATGTATTTTCTGCTTTATACAATAAGTTTCGTAATAGAAGCTCTAAAAACTTTTTAAACTTTGAAAGTTCGTCCATTTTTAAGATTATTAGCTTCAAAATATTCAAATTGAATAAAATTTTGCTTATTCAAGTCAAATTAAACTTCGAGACATTCAATCGAAACAATTCAAAAATCTAATAAGATTTTGAATGTTGAAGTTTTAGCAGTAACTATCTGTTACCCGCGACTAAGTGCGCGAAGAATTTGAATTGTTACTTTTTTTAAATTCACGGATGTAAATGTTTCGTTATGTGTAGAAAGGGGAAATCAAAAGTTCTGACGTTTGATAATACATAATTGGACGACTAACAGGAAGGAGTGCACTGTACATGTGTCTGCTGTTACAGTCAGGTAAATTGTTTATATATGATAACACACTTTTGTATGCGACGTTTTTTGCGCTGATGTAGAGGTTTAGTGGGCTGGACACACACGAACTTACCAAATATAGTTACCAACAGATAAAGTATGGTTTTTCCAAATGTACGCCTGACCCTGAGCCTGGCAAATTCTAATTTTAAAGGGAATTGTTACCTTTTGAACTGGGATGGTAAATCCTTCGGTATTATCGGAATGCATAGAATTTAGCACTCTCACCTCTCACTAAGCCAGTCATATCAGTATCTAGCACGACTTTTAGTCCTACGTGTCTAATTTGAAACCGTGTGCCATTGCGCAGTCTCGGTGCATCGAGCTTGCGTATGAATAGTTGTGGCACACCGAATTTTAATCTCAGCTTGTCAGAAGGTATCCCTGATAATTATATGGGGTTGAAGAACTCTACAGGATATGATTTCACTTGTTATTGCCCATTACCGTATCTACAAATAGATATTCTGTAATACATCCCTCCATTTGTGAAGATTTTTTTTTTTCATTTATCTGACCTAAACTTTCATTAGTCAGTACCAAAATTACCAATCAACAAACAATCTCTATTCCTCTTATTAGCTTGGAAGGATAAACCTTGCTTATCAGTTCCTCTATACTGTGAACAATTTTGAAAAAGTCCCAATTTAATACACTGTTTGAATCTCTAGCAATCACCAAATCTATTTGGCAGCTGTATCAAGCGCCAAGTTCGAATCAGTTCTTTCTTTGGTAAACAAAACGTTGAATTCCGTGTTCATTGGGTTTATGCAATCCTTTCTTTTTAAATCGGTTGAAAAAAGCTCTTAAAGCATTAAAATTCGAAATGGAACTATTTTTATTAGCTAAATCGTTTGGTTTAGAATTAACTGCAAGTGATTATCCAAATCGTTTGGTTACAAATTTAACAGCCAAACAAATCTTGGATGTCAATAAAAAGAGTGATAAAGAATTATTTTGTCAACCTTTCCACTAAATTAGGCTCTTATTTTAAGTAAACATTGAACAATATTTTCCTTTATTTATAATTAACTTTAGTTTTTAAATGTTAATCTGAAAACTCTTGAAAAAATATCATATTTATCATTAGATTTCTGTCCTGGCATCTATTTTTCAGTTATTATTCCACAAATTAATTATTTTTTTTCTTTTCTCAGCAAGATCACATGATGCTTGACTGTAAAAATAAGTTATTTCAAATGCATGAGCTTTTCTGAAGGATCACATGACGGTTGATTTTGTTTACGCATTCCTTAAGGATCACATGACAGTTGATTGAAAAATAAAGTAGTAATCTTCATCGCAAATCGCTTGTTAATTATTTAATTGTTATCTGTAATCAAAAATAATGAATTTAACATGATGTCATCTACTCTATGTCCGTTCATGGATTTCAAACTACAACTCTGCCAATTTTCATCCAAATCGGTTTGGCAGTTTGGTCGTGAAAGCATAACAAACAAACACACTTTTGAATTTATTATATTATATGGATATTTATAAAAATAAGCAAAATTTTCAGAAATAAAGGTGAATTAGTTCAAGGTCTAACTGTTGCCTAGCAACAGAGTAGCTATAAATCAGCGTTATTTCAAAATCGTCTGCACGTAATTAAAAGTTATTGAACTTGAAAAAATTAGTAAAAATTGAAGGAAAAACGTCACAGAAAATAAAATTGGTATCATTTAAAAGGTAAAATTGTGAACTTTAAGATGGCATAAAAAAAATTTTGGTCGGACAATTTGCTCCGAAGTTACGGCAGAAAAACAGTTTCGGTTAATTTCTAATCAACTGCCTCTTTAATTAACTTTTGGACTTAGAAAAGCTCATAAGTGTGTATCCCTTGTCTTAAACAATAAGTGTACAAAATTTGGTTGAAAACAGTCCATTAGTTTAGGAGGAGATGTGGAACATAGCCACATACACACAATGACTTTTATTTATATTAAGATTAAAGCTAGAAATAAATATCATGAGATCCGAATTGCTCACCCTCATCTGCTGATCAAACATTCCACAATATTGACTGTAAATTTTATTTTGGCATATTCCTTCTTTAATTTTTGTTTATTCTGTTTGTACATCTTGCATAATGGTAGGCTTCAAATTTTATCTTGAAATTTTCAATTTTACAATTATTCCATCTTTTAATCTATAAATCTAAGCAAAAAAAGCAAGTTTACCAGCACTGATACACCAAAATGTATTTTCTAATCTCTTCATATTTAAGTCGAGTTCAACAAATAACTTGCTATGTTTCAGGAACAAAAATATTTATTTTCACTTCCAGCTAACATACACTATATGTGCAAAAGTATCCGGACACTTTCAGATTTTCACATTTTTTAGAATTTCTCTGGAATAATTTAACTGACTGCCTTTAAACTTCGGTCATGTAAAGAATAGACAATAACTCACATTTCACATTGAAGATTCGGTCCTGAGGGCAATTAGATGGGCGTCTACAAACTGATGAAGACAAAAACGTTTTTGGCCCACCCTGCTTCACAGAATACTGATAAGATGAAACTTTCAGAAATGGTAATGTTTAATGTGCATATTATTTACAGGAATTTTTGTAAACTCAGCGCAAATATGTGGGAAAATATAAACGTTTTCTTAAAAAATCTCAAATTTTCCCACCTGTTTTTTGCTTATAACATGCAGAGTTTTCTGTTATATTATACGAAACTTACAGAAAAGATGACAATATGTTAGAGAAGAATTTTGTAACAATTTGGAAAAGAATTTTTAAATATTATAGGAATTATGAGCATTTTTAGTAAATACTGTTTTACTGCACATGTACGAAACATAGTGTAATTTTTCTTTCACAACTTTAAAGCCATATCTATAGGGCAACTTATATAAAAAAAAATTCAGTTCAATATCATTAGTATTCAGAAAGATATCGGCATTACAACGAGCAGAATTTTAGCTCCTGTCGAAGAGAAGCTAAAGGATGCGGGGTTGTACACAAATTGATATTTTTTAGACTTGCATCTTTAAATAGTTATATTGAATTGTATAGTGGTTAGACTTTGCTGAATGCCCATGAAGACTTATCAATTACATGCATAACTTAAATTCCAGCTAATTAGGCACTATAAATAAGAAAAATTTTAATACTTTAATTATATTATTTACATGATTTTTAACAAGTTAAATATTGTTACAATTTTACAGCCAAACGATATTTTTAAATATATTTCTTTTATGGCTAAACGATTTTTTTTATCTGATTAATTTCTTTTTTTTAAATATTTTAATAATTCTACATATATATACTTTTATTCATTATGAATATCAGATGTCTTCATGGGTATTCAGCAAATTCTAACCACTATACAATTCAATATAAGTGTTTAAAGATATAAGTTTAAAAAATATCAATTTGTGTACAACCCCTGAACTTTTAGTTTCTCTTCGACAGGAGCTAAAATTCTGCTCGTTGTAATGCCGATATCTTTCTGAATACTGATGATATTGAACTGAATTTTTTTATATAATTGCCCTATATATATGGCTTTGAAGTTGTGAAAGAAAAATTACACTATGTTTCGCACATGCGCAATAAAACAGTATTTACTAAAAATGCTCATAATTCCTGTAATATTCAAAAATTTTTTTCCAGATTTTTACAAAATTCTTCTCTAACATATTGTCATCTTTTCTGTAAGTTTCGTATAATATAACATAAAACTGTGCATGTTATAAGCAAAACGCAGGTGGGAAAATTAGAGATTTTTTAAGAAAACCTTTATATCTTCCCAAATATTTGTGCTGAGTTTACGAAAATTCCTCTAAATATTATGTACATTAAACATTACCATTTCTGAAAGTTCCATCTTGTTATCGGTATTCTGTAAAGTGGGGTGGGCCAAAAACCTTTGTCTTCATCAGTTTGTAGACGGTCCCCTAATTGCCCTCAGGACCTAATCTTCAGTGTAAAATGTGAGTTATTGTCTATTCTTTACATGTCCGAAGTTTAAAGGCAGTCAGTTAAACCATTCTGGAGAAATTCTAAAACATGTGAAAATCTGCAAGTGTCCGGATACTTTCGGGCATATAGTGTTTGTGGATATTAAAACATACCACGAACAGGAATACAAATGAACGGTTGTCAGAACTTATTAACAAATTCTGGAAGAACAATAAAAGAAAATTTAAAAGTAAATTGTTGATTAGCAATTTGCCAATATCCAATCCATTTGTTTGGAACTTCTCATTGCTCTTGAAAAGTCATTTTCTCAATCTGTGCAAAGCCTTAAATAAATCATTTTAATGTTTGTCAAGTGACTAATAGTGCACATATTGAAACAGACATAAAATTTATACTTTTCTTAATATTTTTGCACAAAATTTATGTGCATTTGTGTTTATCATTTTGCATGATACGATTTTGTAATCCCATCATTCTTTTTCAATGACCCTGTATTCTTCAATGGGCTTTCAAAGTTTTACTCATAAAAAATTAATCTCCATATAAAAAAAAATTTAACATTGTATTACCATTCAAGTCATTAACAACAATACTGAATAATGAACAAAGTATACTATTCTGGTTAAAAATTAGAATGTTAAGAACTGTTGCTTTTAACAATTAGGAGAATAAAAATAATATAATCCAAATATTATATGATTATTAAGATAATATCAGACATTTTCTGTATTAATTGTATATTTTTTAACTATACTAGAGAAAGATCTATTTAACTGGTGTTATACTTGTAGGCTAAATATCAAGAACTGTCCATATATACATATCACAGTTATTTCCAGTTTGATATCAGTCGGATATCATTATACCCTTTTCCAGCTAACAGAGAAACTTTAAGAAAAGTATTTAGAGAAAGAGATGATTTAGTAAGCCATCGAGAAGCTGTCCAACAAACTTGGGAGATGATGAAAAACGTAATAAATTTATCTCAGAATATTCAGCAAAAAATGGAAATGAAGCGTGCTCGAAATAAGGTAAGTTATTAAATATTTTTGCATTAGTCTTTTCAAAAATAATTATAATGTGTTTTCATGGACATATTTTCAGTACTTTTTGTTTAATAAGGAAAAAAGCATTAATAAAATTTTTCCCAGTTTAAAAATTTGAAGTAGAAAGAATTTAAATGTGAACTTCAATACATACACGTAAAGCAAAAGACTCCATAGCTTTGTCCTTAACTATCCTTATCAACTTTCTTGCACTCAGTTGAATCTAGGAGCAGTAGAGTATTTTTTAAAGATCACATCTATTATTCTATAGTTAATTCCTTAACTGTGGTCCCAAGTGTGGTTGATACATATTTTCAAACTAAAATTAAGTCATTAATTGATATTATAATTCTATAAAGAATAATGCATAATCCATAAATAGCTTAAGTGTGTTATGAATTCTTATATGAATGCAATTCATGTCATTTCAAAACAGAAGGTGTCACTTAATTAGATAGTAGAAAACAACATGGTTAATGATTTCATTTGTGTGCTCTAAAATATGCAAACTGTGTTTGCAGAAATCTATATATCATGTTTACATATCTGAACAAAAGCATTTCAATTCTAGTCAAATTCAAGTGAAAAAAATGCAGTTATATTTTCAATTATATAATCCATTATATAATTGAAAATGTAACTTTATTTGTATTCTATTCTTTTGAATTTTTAGGTCATGATAATTGGACAACAAATAACTGATGGGATTTTAACATGATTAAAGATGATAGTAATTTTCTCATCGAGTTGTTCACATTTAAATAAAATTTAACAAGTTAGTTTTCTGGTATGGACTATTTCAAAGTATATAATCTCATTTAACAGCCACTTTAAAATCCAAATCAGCTTTTGGACTGTGCTGTATTCTATTAAATGATTCCCCTTTTTTCATGCTCTCCGACTTCATCTCCTTCTCTTTTCTGCTCTGTTTATGCTGCATGTTTTGTTACTCTTCTGTTACTATGGCATAAGTGACCACGGTTACTTTTAAGAATATTGTCATAATGGAAGTTGAGTGATGAAATAATTATGAAAATTCCTGATTACATTGCCGTGTACAACAACGAAAACCAGAGTCATGAAAGCATCCTCAACGGTGGGGGGTGAAGAGGCAGTCTTAAAATCTTTAGGCAATTATATCACAGCCTAGAAGCGAACTTCAGGATGCGATGTATATGCGGTCGCCAAACAGAGGGAGGGGTCACAAGGTCATGCGCCTCTCGAGAGAACTCCTTGCCTTACTTGTGGGGATCTGATCGAACCCACTAGTCACCTACACTCGAAATATTGGTGGAAAACGGAGAGATGAATTTAGGGGTGTTTTGCAAATCGTTGGAAAAGATTCGAAATCTGTGAAAACGATTAAGATTTAAATTTCTTGTTAAATATATTGCGGATAATATTATCTTCTCAAAAGCAGCAATGAGTTGCGGTTGTCCCAATTAAGAAACTAAGATTTTTATTACATTAGAAAATTGTATGAGTTTTTAATTTAATATTGTAATATCTGAACATTTCAATTAGTCCCAAAAATTTTGAGACAGTTTAATGGCTTTTAGTATACGAGCCTACTATTCTGCATACAAGAAGCAGAGAATGAAAATGTATATCTGATTAATCCTAGCATGCTGAGGTTAATTTCAAACAATATATCATTTACTTGATAAAATCTCAGCATCTGAAAAAAAGATACTAATTTAAACTATTTCATCTAATAGACACTTCAGCGTTTCGTGGATTACCAAGAGATTGTGAAGGTTGAGGACATGACATTTAATTCTCATTTTATTACAAAGTATTTATAAGAAAAACTACAAATATACTCTCTGGTTTTACTCATTTTTTTGGGTGAGTGTTTGTCTACAATTGAGTTAGGATTTTTTTGTAAGAAATAAAAACTATACAATAATAAATAAATAAAGATATCCATTATAGATTCTTTGAATAGCTGAAATATTCACAGATAAATATTTTGATTCAAGCCCAGCACTAAATACAATAAAAGAAAGAAACCACTTTATAAACTTGTAATACTGAAATTAGCAGCAAGACAATATTTGTGCATTCTCATGAGAAAGGTACAAATAGTAAAAAAAAAATTATTATTTTCAAAGTATGTAAAAAACTTTAAAATTGCATGGACGCTTCCATTTAAGCAATAAATTATATTAGTGGTAATTTTTTAAATTTTTAACTATTCTAAGAAGGAGACTGATGATCAAGTGAACTAATTTAAACGAAAGCATGACTAATTATTCAGTGAATTTGGCAGTTTATTTCTTATAATTAAACAATAAAATTAGTTACTAAAAACTAAGCAAGAAAGCTTAACATTTAAAATAAATATCACTCTTTAAATAATGGCATTGACTGTGCGTTTGTTAAATATATTTACAAGCGCATCTTCTGAGAATATACCATCTGGCGAAGAAAAGGAACTGGCTTTGATATGAAATTTAACGAAAGATTTTTGGTGTATTTATAGGCGTTTTAAGTTTTTGATTATATTTGAATAAAATAACCTAATATCTCAATTAGCTGGGATAATATATTCTAATATTGTTTTATAATTCTAAATAAGAGCCTAATCCGACCCAATTCGATTTGAAACAATTTATATTACTTTACTTTGGAAAAAATTTGCATCAAAGCGATATGCTTTGTGAACATCAATTCTTCATAAAATAAAACTGTTACATATGCGTATAAATAAACATACCTATCAGAATTTCTAAATAATTAAATATTTGCATACAATTCTGCTTGATTCTAGACTGCACTAAATATTTTCCTTACGTTGACATTAAACTTTATGGCGTGTTTTCTATCTAAACCATATTTCTCTTTGGTAGGGAGCTCTCTTTTGCTGGTCTACTAGTGAAAATAATTTTCTGATTACTAATAGATAATATAAGGCTTTCCCCAGTTTCTAGTCACCTTTTCTTGTGAATTTACACTTTATATGGAAGTGTTACAGAGGAGGGCAGAAAATTTTTAGAAAAATAGAGGGACTAATAAACTTTTCTACATACAAAAAAGCCTGAATAAAAATTTGTATATATATATATTCTAATTAATCTATTAGGTACATTTTAAACAACATCTGAGATATAAAACCCAGGATATTTAAAGATAGATTTATTCAGAATATCCTTAATATCACTGTGGTTTCCCCAATGGGAACTTCAGCATTTTTACTTTCTTATACAAAGAGAAAGTATTGTAATTAAAATTCCGAACTGAGATTTTGAGATCTCGCGTTTAGACCTCCCTGAGTCGAAAAAACACAATTTTGAATTATGTCTCGTCTGTGAAAGAGTAACTGAAACTATGAACTACCTGGATGAAATTTGGTATGTGGTCTTTAAACATAATTTGTAGGTTTCTCTCAAATTTTGGACAAAATCGTCAACGGGAAGTCTGTCTGTATGAGAGTTGTGAACACTATAACTCAAAAGAAAACCTGAATAGCGAGATGGATAAAGTTTACACAGTTTATCGTCATGAATGTGGGTCACGTAAAATTTTGGGTCAAATCCGTCAAGGGTTGACTGTCTGTCAGTCTGTATAATTTATCATTGAAACCAATCCGCTATTCCACAGCATCGTCGGAGCTGTCGTCTGTCTCTGAAAAAGCGATTAGTCAGTTTTGTCCTGCGGCAAGAGTGAAACCTAGCGGTGCGATGATCGCATTTAATGCAGCATCTCTTTGAATTCTTACCTAGATATTTTTTCAATCACTATAATGAAAAACCTTCTGATAGTCATTGGATTCTGGATAACGTAGGTTCGAATTTTTTTGGCGAGGGAAGGGAAGCGACCACTTTTGGGGAAATCGAGAAAGTTTAGGGGAGAAAACTCCCGCTGGTTTAAAAGCAGAAAGCAATCGTATTATAGAAAAAATCATTCTCATTTCAAATATAAAATGAAACAAAAAACATAAAATTCAATTTTAATTTACACCAAAATTTACTCAGTATATTTGAAAAATGTTTGAAGTTTTATGAATATAATGTGCAATATCTGATCATTTTAATTAGTCGAAAAATTTTTTAAGCAGACTCACTGTCTTCTTAGTATTGCGGAAGCCTTGTTATTCTGCATACTGCCAGAATGAAAATGCATACAGGTGGTTTAAAATATTGAACCTATTTCAAAAATTAATAGAAGAAAAATACTTTACAACAACTGTTTTTTTTTTTTAAATGATAGATATTTTAATTTTTTTTCAGCTAGTAAGCCGTTACATGGTATTAAAATTTTTTGAATGACTCCCATTTTTGAAATCATTATCTGTGAAAATATCAAAGTTAAGAAGAAAGGTAAGAGCAATGCATTTGTAGGAAATTTACTCTTAATTTGTTAATTCACATAAGTGTGAAAACTAAATGTTTTCAGATATTTTCAAGAAAAACTAAACAATTAACCAAGAAAGCAGCGATTGGCTTGAAGGTCTACCCTTTGCGTGTGGAATTCTCTAACTGTATACAAATTTAGAGCTATGCTTTGGCGTTACCTATCTGAAAAAAAAACTTTTATTTGCTCTCTCATTTAAAAAAATCATAAGTTGTAGCTTGTTTTTTTTTATTAATTTTTTAAATGGGTTTTATTTTAGACCACCCTGTATATCTGATTAATCTACGAGAATCATTTCAAAAAATATATCATTTACTTGAATAAATTTTCGCATCTAAAAAATAAACAATTTACTACTACAACATCAAAAACTCACAAATGTTTCTCTATGATACAAGATTGTGAATAGTAGAGGTTGTGACACTTTATGGCATTGGCAGGGGGGAGGAGGTCCCTCACTTTTTGAGGAAAAATATTAAATTTGTATTTCATTTTAGCTGTTTAGATCATCTAAAATATATCTAAAACTAGGGGTATTTCAAAACAACAATGTCTGGAAATTTAGCTAATTTTGAAACTAAATGTTAATATTTTGTTGCTTACTTCCTATTCTCGGGGTCTTTTAGTGTTTTCTACATTTTTTGCCTTACCCTCACACCCTTTACGCACAGCAATGTTATGAAAGAAAGCGGTCTCACTTCTATTATAATAGAGTAGGCAATGGTATTTTTCCTCAGAAAAATAAGATGAGCATGAAAATCTGATTTTAATCAAGTGCACATACAAATAACTTTGAATAAAAACCACAAAGAACAAGGTTTGTGTTTATGTGTGAGCACTCTCAGAAAACCATTCTCGAGTATTTCTTGAACTACAAATTATCTTAATCACTAAAATAATATCGAATTTAAAAGGTTTAATTTGTCATGGTGGGTTCAATTAAAAAAAAATCAAACTGAATCTGTTTTGAATTATGGAATAATCTGAATACAAGTTTTAGAATGATCCGAATTCATAAGCAATCTTCTGTAAATACTTTATGGAATAATTTTTCAAAAATTTCCGTTTTGTATACGACTTTATACATCTAAAATTTCTAAATGAATAAAGAAATGAGAGATAAAAGGTTTTGGTCCTTCGAGATCAAAATACCAAAGGGTATGATGCGTCTATTATACTGATATGAAGATTTAATTATTCCACTTCTTGTTTTTGTCATTTGCTTCTTGGTTAGTGTTTGGTTTGAAGCTCAGAAGCTACAAAAACTTTCCCTACAGCCATAAAATAAAAGATACTGCCGGGAAGTCACCAGTCCGCGATAAGGGGGAAGGAAGGGGATTCACCCCACAGTCCTCCAGAAAGGGGAGATCGGAGCTATAAAAATCAAAGAGTAAAAGGAAAGCTTGTATCCTTCCGCAGGAAGGCGGAGCTTCGCGAAGTGGGGGAAAATTGCAGAATTTCTTTCAAATTTTTGCTCAAACACAGCTTTTATATATTTTTTGAAAAATTTTAAAATGTGCATTGGAAAGAAGATAACAAAATGAAGGTTTCTATAAAGTTACTTTTATTTTAGCTATGCTTGAAATTTTTCTAAAAATGTTTAAAACCCGAAATTGAAGTTTAGCGACTTTTGAAAAATATTTAAAAATACTTTAAGCAGTCGGGGGAAAAAGACATTTTATAGGAACCTGTATTTTTATTTCTTCTATCGAATGCACTTGATTGCATCCGAAACAACGCAAAAGCAAACAAGAAAAGGAGCAAGTATAAATCTCCATAGGATGTGCACGGCAGCCTTAAGGCATTTGGATAATGGGCAATTTTATGTAAGATGTTGGAATAGTAGTAGTAAAGGGTTTTCATTCATCTTCAAATTAGTTGCAGAACTCTATTTCAATTTTTTTTTTTTTTTCCTAAAAAGTAAATTTATCTTTATTTTATAGAAACTGTTACTACCTGTTAAATTAAAATAAAAGAACATTGTCACATTTTTTAATACTATGTGAAATATTAGTAAATACATTTAAAATCTCTTGATTTTTGTGCATTTCTATTCACTTTCTGCTTTGTTTTCATTATGGCAAAATTTTTTTTATTGTTTAGTCATCATAGTTTTAAATCAGTTATGTGACATTCCCCTAGTTTTTTAATAAGACATTCAAGTTTTTGCTCTGTAACTTTGTTTCAAAATTTTCATTTCAATCTTTTATCTTTAATAGTTTCTTTTCAACCAGTATTTATGTGTGTGTGTGTGTATATATATATATATATTCTGAATTATATTTGCTGATATGTATTGAAAAATATCATGTAATAGTTTCATGTGATATCAAAGTTCTTTCCTCTTCCAGGTTATTTTTATTCCAAAAAGTGAGAGAAATATTCAAAATACAGAGCAAACAAGTTTGTGTTGTGCTTTCCTGTTAAATTTATAACTGTAAAAAAAATAATGTTATACTAAATTCTTTCAAAAAATCTGTAGAATTTTAAGCTGTTTGTATAATAAAGTTGCTTTGTATTAGATTAAATAATGAGTGTGCTTAACCAGGACCTACCTAAGCAATCCAGCACCCCTGGCAGAACTGCAAAAGCTGCACCCCCTTACTATGTGCTACATTTTAAAATTTTTTCATCCCCTTTATATTCCCCTTACCTGTAAAAACTATCTTCCTGCAATATTTTTTTCCTTACACAGATTTAGCAAATTTCATATTCTCATATATAAAAAAAAAAAAAAAATCATCCGATCCATCACCTGCCAGGAAAGTGAAGTGCAGCTCTTGGCTGTCTAGGCGCAACAACTAAGAACTCTGAGATTTTATTTTTGAATTCATTTTTATTTACACAGCAAATCATGTCGATCTAACTTTCAAACCTTATTTTTTATATATAATGGTCATTTTTGCGCCCTAGGCGGGGGCCAATCTCACCACCTCCTCGGTACAGCCCTGTGCTTAACACATTTAAACAAGTTAAGTAAACATGAGTTTTGAGTAAAATGAGGTATTCTGTATGATAATAGGTGCATGTAGTTTTTAAATAAGTTGAATGCCCATGTAAACAGTACTGTGCAAAACCTGATATAGTTTATGAGCTTTGAATTTTTACTTCTCAGAACTTTGATCAATCTATGCCCTAGCGTGTCATTAAATTATAAACACTTGAAGTTGTGGTGATTTGAAATGACTTTTTATTTTATTATGTTAAATGTAATATAATCATTTCCACACATAGTACCATGCCTATTTCATAACATGAAATGCAGAGGCTTGATAATTAAAGTAAATCTCTGCCTTTTGATTAATTTATAAATATAGAGAAATATCATTTAGTTAAATTTGTATGAGTAACTTTCATTTTTTATAATCTCTGAATTCTTATAATTTATCATTTATTTGTTTCTTAAGTCACATAGAAAATTTCTCTTGATAATGTTTTTGTACTCAAGTCAGATTTGCAATTATCTCTTTTGCTTGGAACTTGATAATTTTATAGCTAATTAATGTAATTATTGCAATGCTTAAGATGGAGTAGATAGAGAGATTTTAATCAATCAATCAATTTTTGAAGAGATTCATAAATTTTTTGTGAAAACATTTTTTACAAAAAATAAATTTAAAAAGTTTTGTTTGAAAAAGAATTATTACACTATGAATCTTTAAAATCAAAATCTTAAAATTTTCCATTCTCCTTTCAGGGAGGGGGGGGGCTGTTTCAAACTTAAGAAATTATGTTTTAAAAGAGTAGTATTGTCTGTTTGCGAATTTATCTATTTGAAAGAAAAGAATTAATATTTTCATTGGTAAAACTTCAGAATTTCACCTCTAATGATTGGTATTTAAAGAAACAATCATGCTAATTTGTCACAAGCAACAAATATATTTACAATTACTTATAATACTTAAACAAGAATAACTGGAAGGAAGTAAACTGAATAAAATGAAAGAAAATTTTGATTTTTATGATCAAATTTTTCAATTTTCTTAACTTAATTGCATTTCTTTTTCAGTTTTAGGTAGATGGGTAAATTTCACTCAGAAAGTGCAAACAATTAGTGAAAGCTCTTCATTTCGTTGGTTTATTCTACTTACAGTTTGTATAAATGCCATCTTTCTTGCCTCGGAGCATGCAAATATGTCCCCAAAAATAGATCGGATTCTTGATGTTGGAAATATGGTAATGAGCCAGATCATATAATTTTAAATCAAAGCAATTATTTAAAAATTATTTTTTATTATTAAAAATATTTTAATTATTAAAATTAAGTCAATAACTTTTTAATTCAATGTTGCTTTTTATATTGACACCAAATTTATATGAAGAATTTTGTGTTAAAAAAATTGATGAATTATACTGACTTCGAATGATCAATAACCATTTCATATAATATATATTGCCAAAATTAACAAAAGAATAAATGTGACACCTTAATGAAAATTATTAAAAGATAGTAAAGCAAATTTTTGTATTTCTGAAATGTTATATTCATCTGATGTAATTGAATTTCAGAATTCTTACAATTTAATTAGTCATTTGAAATTGCTCAGAAATATTTTTTTTTGTAAACTAGTGTTTTTATTTCTAACGAATATTTTCTGTGATTGTGTTAGTAAACATATGTTTACATTTTTAATAGTTGAATATTTTAATTTTATCCCACTATAATTCCAAATAATCTTTTTGAATTTTTGCCTCTGGGAAGTAATTATTACTTCAATCAGATGCTGTACAAAAAAATAAGAATGTTTCTTTGAATGTTTATGCTTATATATGTTTATGTTTTTGCTTATATATAAAAAAAAATTAATTCTTCTAATTTTATACAGCTACTACATTCATTTGTAAGTGGTAATACATATATTAAGCAATTTTTTAAAAAATATTTCAATTAATTTGTTTACCAAACATAATTTACAGTATCTCTTTCATATTTCATTGCTCTATTAATTTCCTAATATTTGAATTTAATGCTTTTATGAAGATTTTGCATGTTTTTTACAGGTTTGTGTTACTATATTTTCTGTGGAAATACTAATTTGGTTAATTGCAATTGGCCTTCATTACTTTCTCAGTATTTGGAATTTACTGGATCTAATTGTTGTAATCCTTGGTATTATAAGTATTTCCAAAAATACTCTGAAGCATACTACTGGATTTCGATTATTTAAACTGGTACGTTGAAAATTTTATTAACCACTTCCAGTATGATTTCATCATGAAAAAATGCATATGAAAATGATTGATGATCCCACTTAATGTTTACAAGAATAAAATCCAACTGACTAACAAATTCGGCTGTGACTTGTACCTAGTAGTCCTAATGGCAAACAATATGCAATAATGATCTGTGATATTATGCAATAGTGCCAGACTCTCAATACACTAGAAAATTTAAACAAAATAAATCATTATCATATTCAAAAGTAACTTTAGTCACATGACGTGTAGCTTGTCATTTTAGAGTATGGTATGAAAAACCAATGACAAGCTGGACTTGATATTCTACCGCAAGGGGTGAAACGCTATAGGGGAAACTAGAGATACTTGACCCTACATGATTTTCTCAGCTTCTGAGATAATTGGTAATTTTTGTTTTCCATTTTTATTTGACCTTTGTTCATATGGTCTATTGGAGGGGGTTTTCATTCCAAGCTAAAAAGCCATCATAATGGTGTGTAGGTAAATATATTTTGGGGGTACAAAAGTAAATTTTCACTTTTCATTCCTGAGTGGATAGGAAGTTTACTATCGAATATATGATAAATTAAAATATTTCTGAGTTTTAAGCCTAGTTCTAGCTTTAATTTGATATACTATGTTATGCAAAATCTTAATTCTAAGTGGTTTAATTTTTAGATTATTTAGAAAAAGTAGAGTTGTGGATACTTCACCCCATCAAAAGCTATTGCAGCTCCGATGCCGTAGCCAACCAAAGTGCATTTTGTGGTTAGGATCAGTTTTCTGGTGCATGGAGTTTGTTGGAAAAATGGCAACTCAAATATAGAAAATAATTACTTAAAAATTGTTTGCTAGTAATTATTTACCGAATAAAATTTCTTTTTAATATGATAATTTCAAATAATGCAAATTATTATTTTAATAAGAATTTTAAAAAGAATTGGAATTTAAACAATCTTTTTTTCCTTGCCTAAAAGAAAGTTTTATTTATTATTTGAATAAAAGTCTTTTGCTAGGATTATTCGCCATTTCTATTGAGTTTGTCTTTCTTTCTTGATTTAAATTTTTTCTTAAAATATATTTTTGTTCTTTTGCTTTTAATTTTCTTTAAATTTTAGAAGAACAGAGTAGATCTATTAAGCTTCTCTCTTTTTAGCTTTGTACAACATTTTGTATATCCTTTTTTTCCCCATTTTGATGCAATTATTATTTATTTATTTATTTTTTGTTTGTTTTTTTCTTTTCTTTTCCAAAACCGGGATTTCTTGAACGCGCTAACGACACTGCTAGGTTCCCAGTTCTATTGCTATAGGAAATTAATCATTAAATCATTTGATTAAATCAATATTTTAATTCTTTATTAAATTTTGAATTAATTTAATAACTAGATTTTATTAATAACAACTGTATTTTTTAGATTCCATATTTTTTTATTAGTTTCATTAATATTTTTCGATAATAAACACCTTTTGTAATTCGGAAGTATTAGCCTAATATCTGAATTTCTCGTACATATAAATTATCAAAAGAATTTAAATACTCTTTGCATGTAGGGTCAAGTATCCCTACCCATAGGGTCAATTATCCCTAGCTTACGGTCAAGTATCCCTACCCATAGGGTCAAGTATCCCTAACTTTAGGGATACTTGACCCTAGGCGATTTCATGAAATATATTTATTTTATTATTAAATGAGATATCAGTTTAGCATAAGAACATTATCCTTCTTGAAAACAAATCTTTTTATGATGATAAAAATTCAAATATTCGAGAAATATAAGAAAAAGTAAAAGTAGGTCAAGTATCCCTAGTTTCCCCCATATATTAAATAGGTAATTGAATGGGATTTTGGTTTTGTAACAGTAATTTTGTTTTCTATTTTAATTTAATATAACATCAAAACTTTAAAACATTTGAGCCTTTAACAGTATAGTAGGCATCTTATAGGGGCGTCAAGTTGCGTGTAACCTTTCTATTTTGATGGCAAAATAAATTAAATATAGTTGGACATTCAAACGGCTGTTTTTAATTTGACCAAATTTAAAGCTATTTAACTGAAATATACTATCCTCCCGGGTAAGGCACCTCAAGCACAGGAATGAGAAATTTCCACTTCCCCACTCAGTTTGGAAGTTCTCGCTTCTCCTGGAAGGTAGAGAAATAAGGGTGAGGCTGGTACACTGTCTAGTGCGTACCTCTGTACAGTCCAGTATGTCCATAGGCTGATCATAATGAGTGCTATTTTGTGCAGTATCTGTATTAGTAGTTCGGTCATTCAAGTTATACTGGATGGCCTAGTGCTATAGCAGGGTAAATGATTATTGAAATACCTCTTCTTATTTCTTTTAATAGTGCATCTGTAATAAATAAAAAGAAAGGACTATGTTACAAAGAATGTCGACAGGAAGCTAAAGAGTTCATATTTATAATTTTTAAAATCTGAATTTAAAGATGCAATTGGGAAATATTTTTTATGATATAATTGAAAATTCAGAATTCTGTGTAAAATTTAAATTAATAACTGTTGCTTCACTAATAATTTTGCTTACTCAAAATTTGTCATGTCATTTAAAATATGATATATTATGTTTTAATTTTGATTAATTTTCATTCTATGTAAATACAAAAGCAAAATTTGTTATACTCAAAACATTACTTAAGTAGAAGCTAATTAATTTCTTGTTTCCAAAATTTTCATCTAAGAATAAATATATGGAAATGGTCATGCATTTTTGATAGGAATAAAAGCGAAGTGAATTTTGAGTATGATATCTCGAACCTTCTCTTAACAAAAAAAAAATTAATTTTTATATAAACAGCGCTAAAAAAGGCAATATTTAGAACAATGGGAATTCTTCCTTCTAACTTATATCATTTCTGAAATAGGAAGAAATTTTTAATTTTTTGTTGCGAGTTAAAAAAACAGTGTTTAATTGTATCCTTCATTATGACATCCTGGTGACCATTACTTTAACAAATTAGCTTAAGAAAAGAACAAATTTGGATTTTGAGGTTAATTGTTTGAACTTTTCTTAATTAAAAATTAATTATTTTTAACACCTTTTTTTCCTTTTTTGTTTATTACTCCATAATGAAACCAATTATTTTTTGATAGATGAATTATTTTAAATAGCTGCCCACAAACAATACTAATTTTTATGCAGTCTTTGTAATCTTTTTTTTTTTTTTTTACTTTTTTCTAACCATATAAAAATGTCTGTGAATCAGAAAAAAACTTCTCTTCACTATTCTGAATATTAAAAACATGTTACCGAAAGTATACATAAAAATGTTTGTTATTAAGATGCAACAGTTAAATTAAGGCAGCATTAATCATTGCTCTAATTGTATTCCTTTAACATGAAGCTTTTATCTGTTTGTTCTATTTTCAGTTGAATTTACTGAAGTTTCAAAAAGTTTGGCCAGCTCTTCAAAGAGTTTCAACTGTAATTGTGAATTCTTTGGGACGCATTGTTCGGCTAATAATTGTAGTATCTTTGCTAATATTTGTGTTTGCAATAATTGGAAATCGTGTGCTTGGACCTTTATACCAGCATTCAAACTCCAGTGTACCATTAAGGTAATCTTAAACTGAAAGGTTTAAAAAGTACATAAGTCGGAATTATCCAAAATGAGATTGTGAATTCACATTAACTTATGGAATAAAAAGTGAGCTTCATTGTAGATACATTACTGAAATGGGAATTATAATTTTCTTCTAGCAAAATCTAAAAAACATGAAAAAAAAAGTCATTCATGCAGTCGCTAACAAGAGTGGGACAGACAGGCAGATGCCCTGTGTTCTATTAGCTGATCTAATAATCTGAGATTTTAAATAGTTGTATTGAACAAATTTAAATGCCAGATTAGAAAACCCCTCCCCCTTTTTGCAGCAAATACCCTTATAAAAGCTGTCGAAATCAGTTCTCTTCTCCTTTCCTTCAGCAAAAAAAGAAATATGATAAACTGGAGTAAATTACTTCTTTGTGTGAAGAAACTTTTTCCAGAAAGAGGAATGTTTAAAAAGTTCTTGTTTAAAGGGTTTTTAGTTACTTGTTAGGAATAGAATTTAGAATTTCTAGGTCCAAAAAACCTTTCTTCTGTCTTAAAAGACCCTAAGTGAGTGCAAGGATTCTTAAAGTAATCCAGTTAATGAAGTAATAAAGCACTTTCAAGAATTCCTATTAAATAGTGGGCTATACATTTTCAGCTACTTTGTAGCAAATTATCTTTAGTAGTAAAGTTATAAAACATTTCATGTAATAGCAATTATGAAGCTTATATTAATCTGGTGGTTATTTAGGCAGAAAACATGTTTTATATTGCAAATTTTCTTATCTTTAATTCGTATGCCAGTATCGCAAAAAAAAATACATTTGGATATAAATATCTTTATTTTCTCGTATACAAAGAGAAAGTATTGTTACCCTCAAAAAAAATTTGAATGCGAGATTTTGATGAATCGCCACATTTTAGACTTCCCTGAGTTCGAAAAACACAATTTTGGAATTGTGTTGGTCTTGTGGACACGATAACTCAATAACAGTTTGAGCTAGAGGGATGAAATTTGGTATATGGTCTTTACACAAGATTGGTAGATTTCTGTCATATTTTTGACGAAATCCGTGTACAGAAAGTCTGGCTGGCTGCCCGTGTTCACGTAAACACAATAACTCAAAAACTTAAATAGCTAGATAGATCAAATTTGGTACACAGTTTTATCATCAGAAATGTAGGTCGGTATCAAATTTTGTACTAAATCTGTCAAACAGCTGACTGTCTGTCGATCTATATAATTGCATGGTTGTGAAAATGATAACTACTAATGAAATTTGGTATGTGGTCTTCTAACCTTCATTGTATATTTGTGTCCAGTTTTGTTTTCATTCAGTTAAAAAAAAAGGGTGTTCAGATTGCATATTCGGTTTCTTCACCATTCTTAGATGCAAAAAAACGGCACATCCACTTTGTGTGTTTTTCCCCCACCTGTGTTTAGGAATGGCATGTGTTACTGCCACTTGGCGTTTTTTTTGCACCCGTGTTTGGATGTATATGAGAAAGTTTAGGAGAGACCACTCTTGCTGGTTTCATAATGAATTGGAACAGCTGCAAGTACCTTAAATGAGACATATTATTTTCCCTGTATGAAAAGGTTATGAGTTTGAATAAATGTAATATAATTATCATTCATAGATGACATTACTAGTATGTTATTCGAAGTTCTAATTTCCAAAAAGATTATATTCTAATATATAAAGTTGAAGTTGCAGTATTCATAGCTGGCAAAAAATGTAGTGCATTTTAAAACTTTTTTTAACATATATCTTAATAAAAATAACTAGCATAACTTTAAAAAAATAACTTTTTTTGTCCCATCAGATTTGTAATACATTGATGAAAACTTAGCTGAAGAAGATATTTTTAATGATTTTTTATAAACAAAATTTGTTTTTATTAATTTACAAATGCAAAGTAAATTGTTTTAGGGGAGAGCATAATTTTAATTCTTATATAAATTTCGAGTTGGTATATAAAGGAGTGAAAATTGAAAGAGATTAAAAGCTAAAACATCAATTTTTTATTTTGTTTGATAAAAAAAATTACATAACAGAAAGTGTTTATAAGGTTTTTAATTTATAAATCCCAATGGTTTGTATTTAAAATTTTTAAATAGAATTAAATTATTTTTGATTAAAAATTAATATATACAGATCTCCAGCATAAAGTTACTTATCAAATAAGCCTTAAATTTCAAAAAAGAATGGGGAAGGGTACAATTTTAATATTTGCTCTAACCATCATTTAATATATGTACGCCTCCGCCTAAATATATAACAACATATTGTTCAATAACAGTTAATTTTTCAATTTACAAGACATCCTTGCTTCTGACTTTTTTTGGGGATTTTCTGAACTTAGAATTCTCACTGTTTAATGCAAAGATAACCTTAGATAATGTTCGAAATCTTAGTGTTATGTTTGAGTTACCATTTCTTTAAAACTGCAATCTTTTTAGAACATTTGACTAGTCAAAGGGTGATAAATAGTGTTATGAGAGGTAATCAAAGTGATGCTTGTCTTTAAGCAGATCCCAGCATATCTATCATTTTTACTTGACATTCTCTATCCTTGTTAATAGCATATATTAACCATAACTTTTTATGAGAAATGATATAGCTTAGTTGCATTTGTCACTGATTGAATTATTGTAACAAATATTTCAGCTCTTTCGCATTAACTTATGAAAGTTCGGATTAATGGATATTCTATCTCTACTGCAAGCTAACAAGATGGTTTCAAAATATAAATTTTATTTATATGTATATATTTAAATTAAAACGTGAAACTACATAATTCAAAAGTGTGAAAGAAAAGAGTTATAGAACCGAAGAAAATTTTTAAACCACAAATTTATTAACAAAACATATGAGCATTAGATTATTAAATGAGAATTAATAATATTTCAAAGATTTCTGCAAAGAGATGCTTGAGTTATGAAAACTTCATTATAATTCACTACATGAGTTTTTAAATTGATTTTTTTGAATAAAATATATTGTATTGTTCTAGGTGGTCGTTCACAACATTTGAAGAATCTCTCTTCATGGTTCTTTGGATATTTACTGGTGAATGGATTGAAGGTTTATGGCATTGTATGCATGCAACAGGTTCCTCTGATTTATGCACAATATTTTTCGTAAGCTACTACCTTGTAGGCAATCTTGTTATTATCAGTGTGTTTGCTGCTTTGCTCTTGAGATCATTCAGTGATTTAGATCTTCATTTTTCTACAGAAAAGGTTAGTCATACTTTTTCAATTTTGATGCACATTCTTACTATTACTAAGTCTTTTCCAATGAGTTTTTAAATGGCAATTTTAAAAAAAAAGTTGATAATTGAATTTGTCAGTTATATGTCATTACTAATTTTTTGTTATTTTTATTATAGAAGTTTACTTTCAAGCTTTGTTGTACATATATTTGGAATTGCATGTCAGCATTTTTTCACTTGAAACAGGTATAGCCAAACATTTATTGTATATAATGCACTTTCTTCAAATTTCAGTCTTTTATCATTTCACTTCTGGTATTTTGTTTGTACTAGGAAATAATAAGGATAAATACTTAAAATATCTTTCAGAAAAAATCGAATGTTGATGAAGATAAAAAAAACTGTGAAATTTCAACAAAAAAAACCACAGATGAATTTTATACTGAAATCAAACAAAAGTAAGAGAGAATAAAATTGTTTTTCTCATAAATAGGAATAGAAATTGTTATATTTTTCTAGTTTTGAATAAAAGATTTTTCCTGTAATTTTATAACATCCTCATATTAAATATTTCAACTTGGAGGAGGGATTTAAATATCTCTTCCTTTCTAACACTTAATAAACCTTTATAACAGCTATGTTAGAACATAATTCTTACCAAACCAGTGATCCATTAACCAGGATCTTGGTTAAATGTACTTACTATTTACATTACATTAGATAAAAGCTGCAGATGTTGGTATAATCATGGCCTTAATATAAGTTAATTCAGTTCCAGACTATGATAGACAAAGTCATTCGGCTTCTTGGCTCATTTGCCTTTCTTCTTTCAGGCAGACCCTGCATCACCTTTCTCCAAATTGTCACCGACTCCTTGGCCTTGCTCCCAAGGACAGCTGGCTAGGAATCGTAGGCTGATGCATTTACTTTTTTTTCATACCATGTTTGAAAGTAGTAACATTTCATTTAAGACTGTGTACAGGAGATTGAATTTATGTTATAAATGGGAATTTTTTGCAGGATTCAATAAATTTTATATGTTATGTTTGTAAGAAAGCCTGATCAAATGTAGCTAATTTTATAGAAGAATTTATTATAAGAATTTCAGTAGACTAAATATTATTTAATATTGCATTCCTTTTCATTCATTTACTTAATATTTTCTAAATATGTGTGATAAGGTTTTGGGAAAATGGTTGGTGGCTTCTACAAAAATGTATTGGCAACAAATGCAGATCTGCAACATTTTCAAAGTAGCTGTGCGTCAGGATACCTACCCAGGAGCGGTTTGTATAGGGCCTGCGGTACAGCATCCCCCAACTTTTTCCATTGTGTAAACTTAATCAATTTATTTTATTTCGCATTTAATATTTAAATTTATCAACGATCTAATGCAATTTTGTATTAACTGATTATGATATTCAAATGAAACACTAAGAAAAACCCGTGCAGAAAACGAAGTTCCCTATCTTATTTTCCACTACCCGAAGAAGAAGCGCAAAGGAGAAAGTAGCAATTCAAACGGGAACTACCGTGACCTACAAGATAAGCAGAAGTTCACTGAACTACAGATCTTTGCAACACCGAATTCGGCCTGAGCGCAGGCCCAACGAAGGCTTTTCCCAACTTTCTCTAGCATAATTTTAAACTGAATGGGTACTGTGGAAGTCTCCAGCTCCCATCATGTTAGAAACGGAGTTTTAAACATTTTCTCGCACTGAAAATTTTTTCACGTGCTAAGACTTTGAAAAGAAATAAAGAAGTGGAAAGATAATTAATGATAAATAAAAATTTAATTGAAAAAGTTTTTTTATAATATTGGAATTTCTTGCGATCCAAAAGATTTTTCTGATGATTTTTAGTTATAAATGCAGTTGAAATACATAATAGAAATTTTTCGTGATACAAATATGTTTTCAAAATTTTTGTGAACCCTAATATTCTGTGCCTTTCTATTTGGGATCATGATTTATAGTTTAAGAAGCCTCGATTTTGAATAAAACATGGTTAGCTTAAAGGAACAGAATTTCTTGTGGAATATTGATATATTCCCAATTTAAATTATTGCATTTTACCTTTAGATAGATGTAATACAATAAATAAATTATTTTTTCTCCTCTTGGCACTTCCCATTACTACAAAATACATCAGAGCTTGAACTCGGTTTTCTAACATTAGAAAAAAATTAAATATTTTCTGACGCACGCAATATGAATCGGGATACGATTACATGTAGCTGTTTTGATTTCAATGGATACAAAATTTTTTAGTCGTCGTACAAGCATCAAATTTAATGTTTCTGTTCTTTTGCTGAAAATAAGAATAGATTTTATTTTTAAGTAATTTTTAATGATACTAATAAATAGTATTCACTTAAGTTCTGTTTGTATTAGTTATTCTATGACATTTTTTCTCTTAAATTATTAAGAAAATTATTTTATTTCTGTGTGTACTACACTGTCATCTTAATGTTAATTTTTTAAAATGTAGTAAGGACTATGGAAAACGGAAATGTGAGAAACAAATTTCGAGCTTAAATTTTTTATTAAAATTAATTTGTTAAAATGCTTACCTATTTGAAGAAAAGATGTTATTAGTTATTCATTAAATATAAAACTAATAAAAGTTAATGAAAAAAGCCAAAAAATGTAAGTGGATCAAATATGCGTTACTGCACAGTGAAGGATTAAAGACGTGCAGGAAGGACAGCACCCCCAAGATTGCATAACACGAGCCGCCACTGTACCTACAAAGCATTACAGAATGGGGGGATGCTTTTGTTTATAACTAGTCACCTTCAGCAACCAGCTTGCTCACTGGGAATACTGATTGTATATAATTTCAATTGAATCTCTTATACCTAATTTGATATGCATGGTTTCCTTAAAGAAGAAATTTTAAACTTCAAATTGTGAATTGATAGACTGTGTTTTTTGGTACTTTCACCTTCTCAGTTTATTGTCTGTATGAACGTCCCTAATGGAGTCAAGTAACTGTACATCTTGCATAACTTCAATGGCACCAACTTCACTTTCCTTTTCCTCAAAAAATATAAACTTTTGATTCCAACATTAAAATGGTGAAGCATATTTTACATCCAACAACTTATTACCCGAATTAAAATATGCCGATAAAAAGAATACAAGAATAGTAACCATAATCTTTGAACTTACCAGGTATATGCTTCATAATTTACTGAATATCTTAAAGAAATTTATTGACAGATTTCATAAAAAAATTGATGCATAAAAAAAAGGAAGTAAAATTCTTTACAATATTTTTAAAGATTATGAAAAAGAAAAGTAGAATTTTCATTGCTTAGCTTTCAACAGTGGAAGAAAAACACACAGCAATTAAGTATTTATATAAACTACTAGCTGTGTGGCCCGGCGTTGCATGGGCTACCTCGAATAATGCATCATTCCCTGACGGAAAGAAGTGAGGTAACATGACACATGCCCAATATTCTCTCTTAAATAAATAAGGCGAAAAGAGCTGTTCAAACATTCCGCCCACGAAAGCGTGTCAAAGCGGACTATTTAAAAAAATACAAAAAGATTTGTTATTTTGTAAAAAAAAAATTATTCCGTGTCCTAGCGAAATGAAAGGTATATCTCAGAGGTCCCCAACCTTTATTCCCTCGCTCACCTCTTGATTAATTTTTGACATATCCTCCCCCACCGTCTATGCTAAGAAGTTTTTTAAGATCAATAATTATAAGGGCTTAGAATAGCTTAAAAGTTAAATAACTCGGATTTGACATTTGCCTGGAAAACATCTGCTCGACTTATTTTATTTTTTATTGCATTTTTACAATAGTATTAGTTTAACGCCAAAACAAATGAAATCAGTATTGTAATAATTTTGCATTAACTTATAAGGTTGGCTGAAAATTACACTCCGTATTAATCAACTATTCAAGTGATATAGTTATTAAATACCAAGGGACTTGGAGAAACAAAGCTCTATAACTTTTTTATTCCCTTATGTTTTCTTGTTTCCGCCATTAACAACTTTATTTCGCGCACCCCCAGATGGTCCTTTGCGTAACCCCAGGAGAATGCGTACCACATGTTGGGAATCTCTGGTCTATCTAATTCTAGTCTAGCTGTAGGACCCGGCGTTGCACGGGTTATCTCTAATAATGGGATATTCCCGGGCAGAGAGAAGCGAGGTCATGTGAGGCCTTCGGGGTCAATATATTTTCATATGCCCGGCTCCGTTTTTTTTCAACAAATATTGTCACTTACTTTCTCCAAGAAATGTAAATATTCTTTCAAATCTAGTCTTTTAATTACTAATTTTCATATGCCCGCCTCCAATTTATTTTTTTTACATATATTGTCGCTAACGTAAACGTTACGTTCCCCCCAAAACGTATTCTCTTTTCTTCTGTTTCTTCGGCTCTTCTCTGCTGGCTACGTTGTCCCATTACTGCCAATCGTCTATTTCTTTGTTCTTCTGTCTCCTCGGCTCTTCTCTCCTGCCCACGTTGTGCCATGTCTGACAATCGGCTATTTCTTTGTTCTTCTGTTTCTCCCGCTCTTCTGTCCTGGCCACGTTGTGCCATAGTTGACAATCGGCAGCTTCTTTCTTCTTCAGTTTCAACAACTCTCCTTTCACGTTTTCTAATTGCCTGCTGTCTACTGGCAACATCCCCTGTAATTCCTCTTTTTCTTTTAGGCATCGGAAAAAGCAAGAATTGAACAAAGCAAAAATAGTAACTTCCAAATATCAGCTTAAAATAGAAGCTTCTACAAATATTTAAACTTGATCAAATCAATGAATAATGATTAAAATCACTAACATAACTAATCTACATCTTTCGGCACATAACTTTACAGAAACAAAACACCCCTTTTAATTTCGTTAAAATGATTTTGTTGGACGTTATATCACGGGATAAAAAAAAGAATTTATATACTTTCAACAATACATTTTTTTTATTTCTGTCAGCGTCACTTTTTTATTGTTGTTGCAACAATGTTCTTTAAAGTAAACGACTTCAACAATAAAATAAATTTTGAATTGCGCTGTAACAATGAAAAGTATTGTTATAAAGTATCCGAAACAATGAAAACCATTGTTGTCAATTAGTTTTTAATTTATATCTTTTTTACTAATTAAAATTTTGGAATATAAATGGCCGAAACGGCTTCCCTGGATTATTCCCCATCTTTTAGTACTTTCCGCGCGCTTCTCCGTTCGGCAGTTCGTGAGAAGATAGAAGGACATACATACATACGTTTGTTTACCTTCGAATTTTAATAGAGTAGATAAAAACTCTTTGAATTTCATTGCAACAATGAAATGTATTATTGTAAGTTATGCCTAAAATATTTTTAAAAATTTATTAAAATTAGAGAAAAATTTGCACAACTTATTTGATATCATTGAATAAATAATTTTTTGAATTTTCAGATGGAGTAGAAATAGTTTTTGTGCCAAATTTTCCAAAGTTATCAAGGCAAAATGCCAAAATTTCACTTAATTTTTAATTAAAATTCTAATCTGGGGGGGGGGGGGGGGGGGGGGGGGGGGGGGGGGGGGGGGACTGAGTTGGGGCAACAGACATAAATCTCCTTTGAATAATTTCTTGATGAATTGAAACTTTCAAATTTACCCTTGTTATTAACTTATAACAGTAAGGTTATATGTTAAATGAAAATGCGAAAGGTTTTGAAAAAGAACATTTCTTTTAAACATTACAATAATATAACTTTACGATGTACAATTATAATATTCAGAATTTACCTCGCATTGCTGATTAAAAATAAAAACTTAAAAATCTTTATAATAAACAAAATGTTGCCAAAAAATAAACTTTGTAAAATAAAACATCAAAAGACAAAAAAAAAAAAAAACAGTGGAGGCAATTGGGAGATAAAGTGGGGGGGGGGCAAAAAAATTATAGACTTCTAAAAGTACCGCAGAGTATAGGTGATAGACAACAAAATTTAGTTACAGAATTGGCTAGCTTTCCCAGGCACTTTTTTTTTTTACTATTCCTAGTTGTAGGCAGCTAAAATAAAATAAAAATTTAATTTTTTCCTCAAAAAGTAGAGGGCGGCTGCCCCCTAAGTCGCCGCCACTGAAAAAAAATGGAAAAAGTAATAAATTAAAGCATAATAATTATTCTCATGTGACTTTGTAAACAATTAAAATTATTTAATCTGATTACAAATTTTAAAAAAAATCTTTTAAGGCTTGTTTCGTAGAATTTTAAAAATGCATTTTCCCAAGAGATGGCACTGAAGTTTACTAGGCTTTGACGTCATCTTTTTTATCAAATTTTTAGCCTTTTTGCCAAGAAGGAAATAAATGGTACTTTCAGGCACCTGAAAATAACTTGAGGGTTCCCTACCCTCATAAAAAAAACCACAAGAACAGTTCTTTCTTCACTACCGACCCTCTTCGCCTTAGGGTACGAAGAGGGCCTGGGTCGGGCTCTGGTTTGAGAGCAGGTCAGTCAAATTCCCGTTCTGTCAGAAAATTGTTTGAGAAATTTTTCTTCATCTGGTTTTTCAGTTCATCTTAGCGAAAAGAAACGCATATTCCTTGATGATTGCCTTTTCTTTTTACCTATCTGAAAATCCTGAACAAATAATGTTTCAATAACAGTATTTTATGCTTCTAGAATGACAATGAACTGAATTAAAATTTAAATAAATAATATTAGCCTTCCTTGTTTAGAATTTCGTGTTAATTTTAAAGTAAACACAATCAATCTATAACAAAAAAATAATTCAAATTCGCTTTTCTGCAATCAAACTACTAAAAGGCTTAATAATTGGCTACAAACCAAAATAACACTCACTTGGGAGAGGGGGAGGACTTAACAAAAATATATAATTGCATTCAGCACACCTCTAAAATTATTGAGGAGCTTCTCTTGATTTAATTCTTATGCCAGGTCTCCACACCTCCTAACACAACCCAATTTTTTTTTTTTATCATTACGATAATATTTGTAAGATATGATCAAAAGTATTCAGACACTTTCGGATTTTCACACTTTTCAGAGCTTCTCAGGAAAGACTAGACCAACTGCCCTTAAACTTCGGCCATGTTTTCGGTTTGTTTCGGCCAAAACCCGGGAGTATAGGGGTAGACAGAAAAATTTATTAAAAAAATTAGCTAGTTTTTCCGAACACTATTGCTTTTTTGTAATTCCTAGCTTTAGGCAGGAAAATGATAAAAAAATTTAATTTTTTCCTAAAAAAGCAGTGGAGAGATTACCGCCACTGGAAATTGATGAAGACGAAAAAATATGAGCTCGCACCATTCCATAGAAAGCTGATAATGGTTTACAAATTTCTTCAATGGTTTTATTTGCTATGCACATTGCTTACATGAATTTTTGTAAAAATAGGAAGTTTATTCTGGAAAATATAAAGCTTTTCTTTAAAAATCCGATATTTTTCACTTTTTTTTTTCTTATAATATACAAATTTTTCCACGAAATAATACGGAACTTATAGAATACTTGCCAATGTGTTAGAGAATTATTCCATTAAAATTTGAAGTTAATGCTAATATAGTATCACAATTTTCTTCTGTTATTTTTTGCGAAAGCACTTATATCTCTAAATCAACATTTTGGAGTAACTTTCAAATTGCAAAGTTTCATCCAGTTATGTATATTAAATCATATTAATTATAATATTAATTATGATATTAATCATTGTGATAAACGTAAAATCAAAAGTTATACTCAAATAGATTTTCCTCATTTTAAAAAGATTATTTTTACTATAGAGAATATATTTTTTTAACTTCAACCCTAGATAGGTTGAAGAGTTGGAGGAAAGTTTCAAATCTGTAAGGCGTGTGGCTAGATGGCTTTCTATTGGTTTTGCAATAAAGAACTTTTTAGGGGTCCAATTATTTGATCCTAGCTTAAGTATCTAAAACATAAGTTTCCTGCGAGTATAAATGCAGAAAAAAATTTTTAAAGAATGATCAGAATAAAGGCGAAAATATAAACAATATATTTTGCCACTAATTTTTTTAGACAGATTCATCTATATTTGCAAAACTGGAGTGACATTTTTCATGTGAATTCAAATTTGATATAAAGGAATTTCAGAAGCTCTTTTTAATAAAATTAAATCTACTTAAGTTTCTATTTAATATTATTTATATGAACTATTTACGGATAAGTAAAAAGCAAGAAATGTTTTCAAGTCGAAACAGAAAAAAATCAAAGATCAGATGGTAATACGGGATTTATAGTCAGGACGGAACTTATACTTCTGTTCTGATATTATATACTGATGACTGAAATGATATTTGATATTTCTGATTAGTTATTTCTCAGTAGAAATTAACTACATTATGTAAAAGTTTAAGTACAATTCAGTAAGTTTTTTTTTCCATAAAATTGACTATTGGAGTTCGATAACAAGTAAATGAAAATATTGCAAGAATTTCGTAATTAAAAATGCATTGATTTGATAATTAATAAAAAGACTTCATAAGATTATAAAAATTCTAAATTTTCGATGCAGTTTAAACGGTCTAACTTCTCGATTCGCTTCAAATTTCGTAATTATTTCACCCTTTGTTGCTTCCTTTGGGGGGGCCTGGTCATACGTTACAAACAGGGCCTTGCACGGCCTTGAAACAAATGTCGTACAACAGAATAATAATTTATTTTATTTTGCTTTTATTACATTGCATAAATTGGTATAGTAAGAACATGTGATGAATAATTAAATTATATTTATTAAGTTAACATTTCAATCGCACAGAAAATAGTTAATAAATGAAATAAAAGAAAATTGCTTCATGAAATACAATTTGGTATGCGACTTACTAGAATAAGGTTACAATGTGTTTTTTTATTTTTATTTTCTTACATGTTTTATTTCAAATTTGTTGATAATATCATCATAAATTAGTTTTTTGGCTAATTTGGATTCAATAGAAAAAAATGGAATTAGAAGGTATATCTTTCTTGAATAATGCTATAATCTCAGGTAATTTCTTTTTTGTTTTCAATCTTGAGAGAGAGAATGTTTCTGCAGATACGGCATAATTGGCAGGAGTGGCGTTCTCCCTGCGTAAACATTGTACTTTAGCTGCGTGATTGTATTGAGGGTTCTTTTGAGGCCTGCTGCTATGCAGACCTTTATTTTTAGCCATTCTTTACATCTGTAATTCTTAGGTATTTATTCGATTTATAATTATAACGAAGTATCAATGCAAACAAAATAATGCAATATATTGTGGAAGAGGGTACTTTGTAGATCACCACAAAATTTCAAAGCAGTTAAATGTTTTTTTCCAAAAAGAAATACAGGTTTTGAATTATTAATTACATCCCTCTTTGAGTATTTATTTTGACCTTCGTATAATTTTTATAGAGAAACGGCTTTCAACTAATTCTAGAAGAATATTTCTGTAACAATCATATGAAATTTTGTAATCTTCAGCGAATTTTTTCTACCCCATACTATGGCTTCGGTGGAACCATTCGCTTCATTTTTTTGTGAAGACAGCCTTAATCGAACAAAATTTTACTAAAAATATATACAGTCAAACCACGATATAACGAACCCTCGGTTACAGCGAACCTTTCACATGGTCCCAACTGAAGCTCTATGTTTATAATGCATTTTCATAGGTTTAGAACGAACAGCAAACACTAGAGACTCGGTTATAGCGAACTGAAAATTTCTAAAACTTCAAACTTTTCACTTGCCCAAAGGGACATTCTTTACTAATTGTGCTCAAGTCAACCCAACTTCTACAAGAGTTACCCCTTTTGCATGAAATACTCTGGTTCAGAGACCACATTCCTCGCCTATTGTACCTTTGTTAGAGTCGTGGCTAACCAAATAAGTGGGACAAAGGAATAACAGGCAAGGCTCTTTACAGTTTCTATCACCCCTCCTCCCCCCGGTGGACACCTGGCCTAGTGTCAACCAGGGAAGGGGGAGGGCTTTCTGGTCAAACGACCCAGGCACAATCACATGTTTTCTCTGCCATTTTTGTTTAATTGCTTAGCTTATCATTCTATGAACTTTGCAGTGATCATGGCTAAGGTTGGCAAGCGAAAAGCTTTTTCTATCGGAGCAGAAAAGCGCAGAGTAAATGCTTTTTCGCAAAATGAAATCGAACATTTCGAATGTTGTGACGACGATGTCATTACATCTAGAAAAGTGAGTGAGGAAGATATTGTGGCATTAGTAAATGAAAAAAACAACTCTATTGTAGATCGTCTTCAGATATGGAGGAAGAACAAAATGAACCATGGCCTTCAATTGCAGATGCAAAAACGTTTTGAACAATTTTTTTTTGCCACAGAAAACATCGACGAACATGCTGTGGACCTGTTTAAAATAGTGGATAAAAAAATTGACGAGTTGTATATAAAATCAAAAACTTTTCAACCAAAAATAACATTTTTCAATGTAGTGGATTAGCAAATAAGTAAAAAAAGGTAAATGTTTAGTTTATTATTGAGTATATTATTTAATACTTGGTTTGTCCCTAATTACTAATGAAAATATTATATTATTAAAAAGTTTATTATAGAAGTAATATCTTAGCATGTTAGGGTGTTTTTTTTTTTTTTTTAAAATACGGATACAGCGAACCTCGGTTAAATCGAACTTCTGAGTCGGTTTGTTGAGGGGTTTTGTAACAGGGTTTGACTGTATTGTAAAATAAAACATCAAAAGGCAAAAAGAGAGAAAAAATGTAAGAACTATTTATTGTCCCTTGTTTGATAAATTAAAACACTGTAGCATAATATTTCGTTTCAAGTGCCGAAAATGGTTAGTAGAAGAAAGGCGTTCCCAAAAACTTTAAAACAATCACTAAAAATCAGGAAAGTTACACAGCTGCTTCAAATTACTCTTATTAGAACAGGGATATTTTGGACTTTACAATGATATAAAAAACACGGTTATCCGATGATAATATATGCAGAAAATTTTTGAAAATAAGCGACCACTTAACATGAAAGAAATAAAAATCTAATTCGAATTTTAAAATAATTTTTATGGCGTTAGCTCCCACTTGTGCTAATCCACCAAATTTGGTCCCGGTAATTCAAATGGTCTGGATGTGCATTGAGAAGGAAAAAACGAACATATATACACAGAAAATAAGCTCTTTTATATATATATAAAGATGAAAGTTGTATGTATTCTATACATATCCACAGCTTTTGTCCAATCATGATGAAATTTGATGCATGTGACATTCGAGACAAGTGTAAGATAACTTTCAACTTTTTAAAGTACAAAAATTAAACAAGAGTTTGACGTTTTTCTGCAATATCTTCCAAAACGACTATCTCACAAGAATTATTTTTACACCATTTTAATGTTTAAATAATTGCCTTTTAATAATACCACTTTACAGTTCTAGTTTTTCCCTAATTTTAACAAATTTTTAAAAATATATGTTTTAAGATTTACCACCTTTCATTGTTTAAATGAAATTCAGAGTTTTTCAAAGGTTTGTACTGTTGCCATCTCTACCAGATTTTATTCTCCAAATTATTCATTACACGCAAGACGAAATTTTATCTTTCATACAAATTATTGTCACACCAGACAATTGATCAAATGTATCGGAAATGATTCATTTAAAATACCTATATACTAGGAATCATATTTTAAACTTTTATCAAATATTTCTACATCTAATACAATCATCTGGTAACACTCAGTATTATATTTCTGATTGTTGTATGGAAATAAATTTGTTTTTAAGAAGATACGAATTTTAACTTTGTCGATTTTACAAAATGGCAAATGTAATTGAGCAAAGAACATGTATAAATTACATTTTTCAATGCAATTTTTGCTCTAAAAACATTTTAAATGCTGCAAAAAACCATTAAAGACAACTTTTCTTTATCAAAAAACATTTGCTTTTTTTCTGTGCTTTCTCATTACAAATTTTCAATTTCATTGTAATTCAGGTTACTTTCCTTTTAGATATTTTGACTAAGAAAAAATGTGGAAAGAAACCTTTTCTCTTCACAAAATATATTATTTTCAAAATTCTGACAATTAACTCTTTTTAAATAATTAATATTTTTAATAATGTTTTGGCACATCCACCAAATTTGGCTTGGAGTTAACATAGGCAAGGTCTATATGTTGTCAAAAATTTTGTGACTTTACAGTACCGTGTTTTTAAGTTCTAACTGATATTTTTAATATTTTTCTTGATACTATTTTTGAAACTACTATTTTTTCTTGATACACATTTCACACATTTACCCCCCCCCCCAAAAAAAAATATTATTTGTTGGGTTTTTGAAATTAAATTCACCAAAGTCAAATTAAGATGCATGATATATGTATATAGGTAAGCTTTGTAAAATAGAAATAAAAAGTCGTGAGGGAGCTACGCATCTATGCTGTTTCCACATGAACAGAGTATGCCATGTCAGCAGTTGGTATAAAATCTCATCCATTGTTAACTTATTCATCAGTAAGCTTTTGTTAGTTAAGAAAAAGGAATATTGACAACAAAAATAATATATAGGATGACTTGGATATTTTGCAGCTTTTCTTATCAAAAACTTTTTGGCTGTTAAATTTGGATGTGTGCAGGCAATGAGTTCCAAATGCTAAATATTAAAAAAAAATTCTTAAGAAGGTTTTGAAAAATGTAATTCATTTGCTCATAAATTTCTATTTTTATTAAATTCATATTCTCCAGTCTTATCAAACTACAAAAATTAAATTTTAAATAGATGTAGGGTCAGTTAAGGTAATTGGGGACGAATTTTGCACACTCTGTCATTTTTTTCTTTTTAAAACGATAGTATGCGATGTAGAAGAGGTCTATATTTTTTTCTGAGTGCATAAACACATTCCGCAGGGTTCATTCAACAATTCCTCCTTTCAAAAATATATTATTTAATCAACCTTACTTTCAGTAGCGTTCTTATTTTACCCTGAAGTGTTCTCAATTACCCCAGAGACTATGGGTAATTTGGAACATGTATTTCGGCTTCTAATCACAGTAACGAATTGATTTGATGAAAATATAATTGAAATGGTTAGAAAGTACTGTACATTGATAAAATGCATTTAATTTCCTTTTCCCAATTATCACAAAATACTGTTTTTTTAATGCTTTTCAGCAAAAATATCTTCTATTTCATGGAATATCGCATATAAACTTATAACTATTTACTAGCATCAATTTGGTGTAATTTATAATCATTCTAAATCAAATTTTGTCCAGAAAATTTGGGAAATGAATTTCTATAGAAACTGAAATAACTGAATATTATGACACACTAGAAGGAAATAGGTAAGACTAAAAAATCGCACATAAGAATTAATAGAAACAAATATTTCAATTTAGTAGTAGAAAATAGATTTTCTACTTGAAATCAGAATGTTATATTCACTATACAACCAATTTTTCTTTGACATTCACACTAAGTGAAAACCAAATAATTCTTTTCTACAATCTACTTCAAAGATATGATCTAGGAGTATGGCTTTTAACTGACTCTCGGAAATGTAAAATTTGTCATTCACCACCGAAACAAATTTTTATTTAGCCAAATTGGTAGTTCTCAAACCTGCCATATTCACCACCATCAACTTCTTGAATCCCACAAACATATGAATAATGTGCCTTCATTATGGCATCTCGAACATTATCGATCAAAACAAATAGATTTACTGAAAAATCCATCATGGATGATTCCAGATAAATTACTTCTTCCATCTCTACAGCCTCCATTTCTTGTTGAAAAGAGCCGAAATCTTCTTATTCAGATTCCTCCATCAATATCACATTTTGTTCTTTCTCATCACCAGTTTCTTGTTTTCTTCCATACTTGAAGTCAAATGGCTTCATATTATTATTAACAAAGAATTTCATACGTAAAAAGTAATATGTATGTAGATCACATGGTGAATTGTTTTAAAATGTCACTTGTTAATTTGACATAAAACATGAACTTTACTGACGGAACAGAATGCAACCTTGTTTCTAGATATAAATTGCTTCCTATAAAATAATAGATTATTCCAAATACATAAAAAATAAGGGTTTTTGTTCGTTTAGAAGCCTGTTCCCAATTACCCCACAGTAAATATTGCCAAGAGTAATTAAGAACACTAACCTGTTCCTCGAGATTAAATCCAAAAACAAAAACTGAAGTTTCCTCGTAATCATTATATCCTGCAGATCTAAGAAATATATAAATAAGCAACTTAGCTTGCATGTAACCGGCATAGAGAACAAAAAATGAAACTTAAGAAATTTTGATTTCACTTTTCTAAATGCAGTTCCAATTAAAGGTAAGAATGTTACCAAATAATATTGAAAAAAAATAGGAAAGTGTTTTTCTTCTTCCTCTAGAGTGTCTTAACGCTCTTTTCTTTTTTTTCAGTTCTAGGGCCTCACCCTAGTGCACTCTATAGCCACTGTCCCAATTACTACTTGTTCCCAATTTCCCTGCCTGACCCTACACCCCGTAGTAATTCTTTAACGATCAGGAAAGCCATTATTACAGTCTAACAAGCTGTTTGACAAGGGCGGCTTGTATAGATATATAACTAAAGTGTGCAGAAGCATTTTTCAAGATTTAATTGATGAAAAAAATATCACAGTTTCTTTTAAATTAATTGAAAATCTAATTTTGAAAAAAAAAATACTGACCCATATGTCTTTCCTTAAAAATGTATTGACCAAAAACTTTCCAACTATATAGATCTAAAAGTTTATTTCTCCAGAGCACTAACAGATAGAGACACAACTTCTTTTGCTACTACAGTTTGCATATCATAAATTTATGACAATTCATTTATATTCATTTCAGGAATAAATTGCAGTTTATTAAAAAGTTTATACAAAGTTACAAGTTTGAAGCAACTGTGAAAGTAATTATAGTTGGGAGCTGCATTGTTATGGTAAGATTTTATTTCTTTTTATCAATAAACCATTATCATTAACCTTAGGTTAAGAGTATTCTAAATTTCCATTCAACAATTAAATTTTTACATTTAAATTTGCAGCATGAACATTTTTTGCTTTTAAACTGAAAGATCAAATTATTATACCCAGCAGTAGATGAAACTTGCATCTATGAGTTAGTAGCTGAACTGTTATATAAGCAATGAATACTATAGATATCTATTCATATGGCAGGAAAAAGAAGTAATGGATAAAAGTGATCATTGAATAGAAATTAGATTTTGGGCAAATAATCTGAAATACTTGAAACTGAATTCTTACTTTGAAATGTGGAAACAAATGGAGACATTTCTCTCATGTATTTCGAAAAATTGTAAATGGGAAATGTCAGTCAAAATCAAACTTCAGTATAATTTTAAAATATAAGTTGCTTTGCTTAATATTTGCATATTTCATATGTTTATTATTTGTCAGTTTATTTTCAAAGAATCTAAGGCTGAAAAAGAATGAATGAAAAAAGTATTTCAGCAAGAAAGAAAACTTAACTAACTTTGCTTCTTTTATTTGTAATATTTAGTATCTTTGGACCAGAGTCATTTCTAAACAATGAATGATTATCTGCGTCAATTGCTAATTATATAATGCTGAATCGCAGGAACAAAATATAATGAAAATTGGGAAATTTTCATTATTTGGGCATCTTTGAGCTACACTTAAATAGATTTAGTGATATGTATTTAGGAAAAGATAGTATTTGATTAATTTTGGAAGAAATTTTTTATGAAATGAAAGGGTGTTTTTTTTAATAATTTTTTTATACAAAAGCTTTTGTTCTTTTATAGGCACTTCATGATACTAAAATTGAGAAAGATTATGAAATGGATCCATATATCACACTTTTTAACTTTATATTCACTGGTCTCTTTATACTTGAAATGCTGTTAAGATGGTTTGGAAATGGAATTGTAAATTATTTTACAAGTGCTTGGACATTATTTGATTTTTTTATAATTGTAGTAAGTTCTCTTTCATTGATTTTCTTTCTTAGTATTTAAACAATTAATTCACAAAAAATGTAATATCCCTTACAGAACAATTTAAGTTTTTCAACCATCTGTGTTATCATAGTTTCTTCCACTATTTTTACTATTTTAAATGAAGAATGTGTGAACGCAATTTTGAAATATAAATGCATTACTTGTAAATTAATATTTTCGCAATAAGTGTAAAGAATAAGTTCTGAAATAAGTAAAAGAACATGACCTTTATTAAACTCTTCTTTAATTATTTTAGAAGTCAAGCCATAAATATGTTATTGTTAAGAGAAAGGCGAGAATCCATCAAATAATAAAGATATTAACTTATATAAACACAGAAAAATGTAAAAATACCCCATAAATGTCATTATATATGAAGGTATGTAGGGGAAAGTGGGATAAGAACGGGTAACAGATACTTGAAGGCCTGTTGGAGCTAAACTATTCAAAATAGAGCTTGTCGAATCTTATTAAAATATTCGTTGTTTAATGGAGAACAATATATCATTCCTAAAAAGCCGTAGTTTAACTACTATTTTTATCATAATTTTTTTATAGAAAAATTCAAACCACATGATTTTGCCCCACTCTAGTGGGGCAAAACTGGGTAGACATGTTAATTTTATGGGAAATTAGGATACAGGATTGGGATTTTATGGGACTAGATTTGCAGTGGAAAAGTAGCAGGCATTTTTAATTTATGTGACAATTTAAGTACAGTAAAAGCTTAACTAACCGGCATGCTCGGGAAACGCCGATTTCCGGATACCTTAAAATCTGGATAGTTGAGTGTGACGGGAAAAATGGGAGGGGGTATCCTTTTTTTTAAAAAAAAGATATTTTTGGCCAATTAATTTGTTTTTGTCATTTTGAAATGTACATTAAATATAATGTTTAAGAATATTTGTGTATCTTCCATAACATTGTATCTACAAAACATATGAAGATTTTAATTTAACATTGATGATAAAAAAAAAAGTATGACCTGTAGCCAAATTTTTTACCTTAAATATATAGATTGTAAAAATATAAGCATATAAAAATAGCCGACGAAACTGAAAAATATTCTACTCAGCAAAAATAATAAAACTCTTTTAAGTGATCCTAAACAAATCCCAGATTGAATATTAAATCTAATTACGCATCTTTAAAAAAATCGAAAGGGTTATTGCGCAATATGCGCGCCTCCAATTCTCCCGCACGTGATATTACGTAATTGGAATTAACATCTGCCGGTATTTGGAGATTAAATAAATAAATCAAAAGAAAGAGACTTACCAATTTGGAGTAACCCCCATGAGCTTTTTTTTTTTTTAAACGATTCTGTCCCTTTACCTTTTTTTTTTGGTTGGCGATTTGTTTTTTTTGAAATGAGGACCTTTTATTTTTCTTTCTCACTTTGCTTTGGCCCCCCATAAAACAGATCTGTATATCACAAGTACTGTATACTTTTTTTTTCCTTCATCCCCTCCATCAACGGACATTGCATGCCAGAAATATTCTCGCCTGAATGGAACATTTTTTAGAAATTTTAAGCAGAATGTAAAATTTTTAGAAAAACTCATTTCCTAATTTTTCCAGTTAGTTGAGCTTTCCGGATATTTGAATGCCGGATAATCGAGAATTTACTGTATATTATTTACAAAATTTATGGGTATAAAATAAATCTTTCATGGACCCAGCTAAGATAGTTTCTATATTGAATCCACTCTTTTCATTTCTTTTAACTTAGAAAATGCATCATTACAATGTAAGCAATCAACACCTGATGTGTTTTTACCGCTTTCATCGGAAGAATCATCAATACTGGCTGGCTCCATTTGGTGTACCTGGTCTTGCCCCAAGTGCAGAGGTTATAAAAAATGAAACAGTATCGTGCAACTATTGGACTAAATAGAGTTTTTGTAACTGTAATGATTATTAAACAAGGATAGTTTTTAAAACAAAAGAAAATTAGAGAGTTGACATCTTAAAACAAATTTACCTACACATATGCAGTGAATTGAACAGCAACATGACCACTATGACCTTTCCTTCTTCTTGACTTGAGGGTATATTTCAGTATCTGTCTGCTCGAAAGACGAACTAATAGTGCCAGAATCAAGGTACCAGGTTTCCTCCAATATCCCCTAAATAAGTACATAATTTATTAAAACTTGAGTCCACTTGTTTTACTAATAGCATACTTATTTTATACAAATTAATTAATCAATCTTGGCAAGTTTTTTTTACTAAATCAACTTTCCATATGTATGCATGTGCTTCTTGCATATCCTGATTTCCGAAATTCTAATTCTCTATATCTATGTAGAATAGAAAGTAAAAATTCTAGTAAAATTGTTTCTTCTGATGACTGATCAAAACCATTCACTATAGCAAGCTAGAATGTGGCTCTTAAGAGCCAATATTCTGATCTAAAAGTCTGCCTATATATTTTTTGTGACATAGTTCAGAAGAGCCCCAAGTGAGGAACTGAACACAGGGACTGGTTGCTGCTGTAGACTGTGTAGCTGATTTTGATATTTTTAATTCCTAAATGAGAGACAAGTTGCTTCTTTTCCAATTAATTTGCTGACTATTGGTTTCATTTTTTTGTGATGAAGAAAATAATATTTTAATGACTTTATACAAATTTTATCTTAAGATAATTTGTAGTTTATGAAATCAAAAAAAGTAAAATCTATATCTATTTAAAATAATGTGGTAAAAACCTTCACTGGAGTCGACCAGCACTCCAACAATTCGAGGTTTGATAATTTTATTTTATACTAGCTGATATGCCCAGCTTTGCTCAGGATAAAATCATTTTCAAAGAGTCAGTACTATAACACTTTAAGATTTAATAAGAGGTTTTTTGGGAAGAAGTATTTCATTGATTTTCGTTAATTCACTTGACCTTTGGAAGCAGTGGAAAGCGCCTCTTCTCTCTCTCTCCTTAATTTTGAACCACCTGGTAAGAATCTCACGACTCACTTTCCCTCCCCATCATTGCTATAGGCAACAAGAAAACTCTTTCGTATCTTTTATTTTTCTGTCATTATCGGACCACGAATTCTCTTCTCTTTAGTGTTTTTGTCTTCTGACTTGAAAAAAAACACATAGTGTTCTTTCTTTTTTTCTCACTTAGGCCCTCTGCCTCCAGTAGGAAGTGATGTAACAATCCTTGAAGGATTTTTTAAAGCATCATTATGATCTTTAAAAGAATTTGTAAGAGATAAATGAAGTGTTGTGGAAGAGGTAAATTAACATATTGAAGAGGTAGGTATAAGTTATGAAATAAAAGCTAAATAAAATTACTGCTTTTCTGTTAACATTCAAAGAAAATAATATTTTTATCATAACTTTCACAATTACAAAAATACCAGAATGAAGGATTTGATAAAAAATGACCAATGGTTTGAATTTAATTACAATGTAGAAAGCATTGTTACAAATTATTGTATGAAATAAATTTGAAATGTTTATTAGGAGAATTAGAAAAGAGTTCATAACATTTAATTTGAAATCATTAAAAAGATGAATTTCTACTCTTTAAGATGGTATGTAAAATAATCTACGTGCAATATATTGTCCTAAATTATTGGCGAGAAAAAATTGAGACAAAACGACGAAAATCGGCTTATTTTCGTTATTTAATTAAATATCTTAGGAAGTAATTTTTTTTGAAGAGTAGAGATTAAACTAAGAAAGGACCAGGAATAGCATGTAAAATTTCATGTCAAGACTATTCACCGTTTAGTATGAATTCGCGACAGACCAGACTGTCAGAACAACCTCCCTCCCCCCCCTTTCCTCTTCCTACAATAGGAACGGACTAAGTAGACTCGAAGGAACAGCATGCACTCATTAGGATCAGTTAAAAATTTGTGAAAATAAGCAAAACTTATCAGGAAGAATAGTTCCGCTAACGTCATTAGATCACTGTATAACTGTATTAAAGCTGTGTCTCGACAACAGGAAGCCGGAAGTGAAAAAGTTCTCTTTGGTATGGTCAAAAGAAAGCAATATTTTCTTATATTAACTTTTTAACATAGCAAAAAACCGGCGCCAGAACAGTAATTTGGCTTGAAGATTTATTTCTATAAGAATAAAAGTATTGTTAGAATTTGCATTAAATATGACTAAATACAATATACCTTAATATAATCAAAGAAAGCACTTCATCGCAGTGGAATTAATATCACTGAAAAGATAATTCTCTGCTCTGCATAAAATGGCATAAAATAATTGTTTCTAATCAAAATATTTCAGATACATTGAATAGCGTCAAGCATTAGGCTTAAAAGCGCTAATTTTTCGTTATTTAATTAAATATCTTAGAAGACTAATTAACTCTGAAAGTTGAAAATATGCACCCATTAACTCTAAGAATATGCTCTAGAATGTTGTTATATAATTTCATGTAAGCTACTGTTCCGTTGGAGGTTCTTGTGACTAGCCGTGGCCGACGAGCATACATGTGATTTTAAACTTTATATTATAGATTTATTCGCTAAAAAATAAGGCATTTTTTAGAAATAGAAGGTAAATTAGTTCAATGTCAACCGTTGCTAACCGGTTAGCCATACTATAAATTTTCGTTTTTCAAGAATTATCATGCGAAAGTTAACAATTATTAAACTTTAAAAATTAATAAAGATTGGAAAGAAAAATGTCGCAGAAATTGGTACATTGAAGGTAAAATTTTGAACTTTTAAGATGATGGTATAAAATATTTTTTGTCGGAAATTTGCTCCGAGTTAAGGCAGGAAAAACGGTTTGAGTTATTTCTAATTAACTGACGAGGTTTAATTAACTTTTGGCTTGAAAGAAGTTCATAAGTGTCTTTCCGATGTGCTGAATGCGTATGTGCAAAATTTGGTTTAGAAAACAGTCCATTGGTTTGGAGGAGATGTGAACATAGCCACAAGACTTTTATTTATATTACAGATAAAGCTTACTGGCGTCTAGATATGTTCCTCAAAGAGTGATGTCCACTTACACCACCTCATTTTCGAACTGAGTAACACTTCTCTATACATGGAGTCTATGGGTAACCTTGTAGAAATCCCCAGCCCCATCATCCACTACCGATTTCGACAATTTTTATTTTATATGAAGCTTATGACGTCTAGATATGTCATCAAGGGACCTGCCCCTCCCATTTTTCGAGCAAATGAAAAAACATACAGACAATTGAGCAGGTGGAAGTAAGTGTTTTCCGATTTCGTTCAGAGGTGACAAGCCATGTATAGCTAAATCTAGGCGTCGATAGCCCATAAATGAAGGAATGCCACTAATGCTCTATTTGAGACTGGGATTTCTGACAAGGTTACGCTTATATATGGTAAAACCTCAGGCAGTTCACTGGCCCCAACCATTGACAGATTTAGATGATTTTTATTTCACTTACCTGGCTATTTACCGCGACTTAGTGGAAGAATTTCAATTATTCTTTTTTTTTAATGTCACGAGATGTAAATGCTATGAATTTGTATTAAAGGGAAAGTAAAAGTTCTGACGCGTTGATGAGAATACTTAGACAGGCTGACGGAGGTCGTACTGTAGTATATAGTTCTGTAAGAATTGTTTATGCGTGCTAATATGCTTTTGTATACCCGTTACTTGCAAGGATGTTAGAGGTTGGTAACCAGGCTGGAATTACGTGAACCACATATAGTTGCCCATCTGGCTAAAAATGACGTTTTTTCTCAAATAATGCCCTGCCACGTTCCGGCGTCTGGCCTGAGCCATACAAATAATATTTTTAAAGGGGATTTGTTTACCTTTTGAACTGAGATGTAAATCCTTCGATATTGATCGGAAGGAGTGGAATTAAACCTCTGTCTTCTCCTATATCAGTGTCATAACAGTATCTTTCACTGGCTGTTTGGACCTAGGTGTGTAATTTGTAACCATGTGCCATTCTGGTCTCGGTACTGTGAGTTCATGTTGTAGCTGCCTACCTACTTTCAAATCTCGGCAATAGTCGGAAGCGTAAATACGTTCTAAGATGTTGAAGAAAAAAATGATGATGAAAAGCCACAAAGTGATGTTCGCTTGTTAATGCCCATTACGTATCTGGAATGGATGTTCAGCAATATCTCACTGTGAAAAATTAACAAAATCACCGAGAGAATAATTCACTAACATTATTGGATCACTGTACACTAGTAGTAAAAGCTGTAAATGCTACACAATAGGAAACGGAAGTGTAAAGTCTCCTTTTTGTTGTTTATGTCCAAAAGAAGCAATATTTTGGTATATGTACTTTAACACTGGCAAAACCCGAGCCAGGAAACAGAATTGGCTTAGATTGTATTTCTATCAGAGGTAAAGAATTGTTAGAAATTACGTTACAAAAATATTTTGCAAACCTTAATAACAATCAAGAGAAAACATTTCATCGTCAATGGAATTAATAGCATTAAAAAGATCAATTTCTGGTCTTTAAATGGCTATAAAATAATTGGTTATCAATAAATATTTCAAGTTACTGGCAAAAACGTCTACTCATAGGGCTTGCTGACTAATTTCGTTATTTAATTAAATACCTTAGAATGAATTACCTCTAAAGTTGAAAATAGCACCTTTTTGAGGAAGAAATATACTATAGAATGCAGGTGTGTAAATTTCATTAAGCTACGTTCACCCGTTTAGGAAGAATTCTTGTGACCGACAGACGTGGCTCTGTAATTTCTGCCTTATTTACTAGGATATTTATAACATAAGTCAAATTTTACAGAAATAAGAAATTAATTTCAAAGTCTAACCATTCCTAACGCAAGAGTAGCTATAAAATTTGCGTTGACTAAAAATCGTCTGCATAAATGACTTTTAAAATTAATAAAAATTAAGGAAAGAATGTACGGAGCAACAATGGTAAATTGGTATCATTGAAAAGGTAAAATTTTGCACTTTAAGATGAGCATAAAAAATAAAATTTGTATCAGGACAATTTGTTCCGAGAATTACAACTGGAAAGAGAAGGATCATGATAGTTGATTTTAAAATAATTTATTCCACAGTTTTTCACATTCCTGAAGGATCCGCTGACAGTCGATTGAAAAAATCTTCATCGAGATCAGCTGAGTCAATGGGCTTTGTTAATTATTTAATTGTTGTCTGAACTTTTAAAAATTAATAACATGCGAAGGAAAATGTACAGAAATAAAGATGTTATCATTTGAAAGGTAAAAATTTGAACTTTAAGATGGTATAAAATATGTTTTGAGGATAATTTGCTGCCCGGAAGTTCGGCTAGGAAAACGGTTTCGGTTAATTTCTAATTAGACTGCCTGTTTAATTAACTTTTTGGACTTCGAGTTCATGTGTACTTCCCTTGTCTTAAATAATAGTGTGCAAAATTTGGTTGACACAGTCCATTGGTTTAGGAGGAGTGTGGAACTAGCCTACACCACACAATAACTTTTATTTATATTTAAGATTAAAGCACTACACCAGTGCTGGAATGTTTAGCAGGGCACAGAACTCATGTGGGTTACACAAATCTCCGACCCACATGTAGCATCTTCAACCCTGGCTGAAAGAAAAACTGGGGTGAACTTAATTAATGATTCCCTGAAGGTAAATTAAGATTAGAGCTGAAAGGAAAGATGTTGTATTTATGTCAGATTAAATACCTCATTCATTCATTTACATTCTCTACTTTCTTTGTATCCTCCAGTACAAGTTAGAAGTGGGCTGGCGAATTAAATGAAATTTAGTTAAATGGGGCAGCGTTACCTGGATTTTTTGCACTAGTGGGTAGTGACTCATTTCTTCATCCTTTGCGGTCGAGACGTTGGAGTCGGAAGGAGGGTTAGCCTTCCGTATAAGGCTTTTCTCTCCGATTATGATGCATCTCAGAATATGGACTGTGGCTTAGCTTAGTCTGAAAGGAGAAGTGTCCTCAGACGTCGCACAGTGGATATTTGACGAATCTGGGCGTAAAAAATTGACTTTTCAGTCTTAAACTAATTTAAACGTATTAGTTAGTAAGAATTAATGAACTTTGCAGAAAATATTGCTTTAAAACTTAAAATAATTGAGTATTTTATAACTGTGGTTATATACAGAATTGGTCAAAGTAACTTGCCCTATTTAGAAGCTTCAGGGCACACTGCATTTAGAGTATCAAGACGAGATTTGGCTCTAAGTATTATGGGATATCGCATGCGATTTTATAGGTATAGAATGTACCACCTCTTATGGTTTCGGTTACAGTTAAAAAAATATTATAATTTTTCAATGGCTTGTAACACCTTAATTTTTTTATTATTAATGAATATATTAATGAATGAATTATTTATTATATATATTGCTATTATTAATGAATGAATTTTATATTATATAATGAATCTTGATATTCTGAATGCAGGTACGATAGAAGGCCTCTAAATGAACCGGTTATTTTATGATCACATACCTTGTACATTGAACAAAATTAATAATACATTAATTTTATTTACAGAAAAAAGAAATTGGAAAAATAACAAATAATAATTGAATAAATGATAGAAATAATTGAATAACTGTGTAAGGAGTAGTTAATAATTCACCAAGGAAGGTGCGATTTATTCGTCTGATAATCATTAATGTCATTATCTGTTTCTTCATGATCGGAGTCCCTCTTCATCGGAACTTCAGGAATTCCATTGGCAGGAACATCTCGTCTCTTAAGAATGATTTTGACTTTCCTCATCGTGGATCTCATACTTTCGTCAACACTGGATCGAATTTCAAAACAATCTTTTGAGAACATCCTCATAGCAGAAAATCTGGAAAAATTTTGGGCTCAGGTACTGACGACGGAATGATCGGAAATGTTTGCTTGCTGCGTGCTTCCGCCGCTTCTTCTGACAATTGGCCTGTGGTAATATAGCATTTTTCTATTACAATCCGGACCATGAATTAAGATCTTGTGCCATTGCATAGTAGGCGACATTGGTACCATGGATATAATTGCCGCGTGAAGCTCAGACTCATTTCTTCTGTATATTCTTTGAACTTTTGCAAATTAATCTTGTGACCACTGGATATGGTTTCTAGAATTACTTTAAAACGATATATTAAGCAATCATCCTGATCTTTAACTGAGATTTAAAATGGGAGAATTGTGCTTTATTTTTAAATTTCGCGTCATCAAAAAGTATCACTTTGAAGAAGGAATAATTTTTCGAGTTTAGTTTATCATGTATATTTGGCAAATTTTATTTGTTGTTGCATAATGTTAAATAACTCTCTTCGAATCATTACTTTGTGACACCCGATGACCCTAGGTAAAATAGAAACAAAAAAGTGCATAGTAAATATATGTAATTTAGATATCTAAATTTTGAACCCGCTTTTTTTAAAAAAAATCCTTTTACGAGTGTGTGGTAACTTTACAAAAAAATAATAACTTTGACTCGACTTCTTTTTAGATAACTAAATGTTGACAAAGAACGAATTTCAGTATTTTTTGCAAAAAAATCCTAAAGATGAAAAAATTTTTTATAATTGATATAACTTTATTCAATCAAAATGTCAGAAGAAAATTACACATATGATCGCTTTGAAAATATTCATAATTTTTCTTTAAATTGAAATTCATATCATAAATAAGATATTAAATGCAAAGTAATTGGAATGCCTACTGGAAAATTTGAATGTTTGAGCAATGTTTGAAAACCCTTCATTTTCAAAAGTTGGGCAAATCAGTGGCTAATTTAAACAAAACACAAACATAAAGGTCTAAACAATTTATTGATCAAAAAAAATTTAGCGTGGAAATGTTTGGAAATATAACAAAATCTTCGAGATTTCGCAAAAAATACAAAAAAATTTTGAAAAAAATGCGTTATTTTCAATTAATTTGCAATTATTAAAACTAATTTTTGACAATTCAAATCCGCAAAAATATGAACACATACCTGCCTCATCATTATCACAACTATTAGATTTTAATTACTTCTAGAAATGAAGGTACATTGAAAATGGAGCGATTGAAGCAACAACCTTTATTTGGCCATAGGATACACTTCACACAACACTCCAGTTTGACCTAATAATACAGAGGTCAGGTCAGTTAGAGAGTAAAATGGTATCACGCGATTCCCCAGTTATTCAGCTTTTAAATGTATACATCCATTGAATCCTGGTCTGTAGTTTATAAAATCGACTTTTGGCCGCCAGATTCATCCATCACTGTCGTCGTTTCTTTCTGGGGTGGCTGGGGTGCGTAAGTTGGGTTCTTTGATACTTGAGGTTGTTATTGTTTTTTCCCGTTTGTTAAAAAAATTCTATTAAGCTGTCTTTATAGTTAGGTTTGAGGTCTTTAGTATATATACCAGACAATACGAACCCAAAAGTGAGTTTGTAAATTTGCAGGGTATTATATTTGAGCTGACTCGAATTTTTTTAGATTGACTTTTGGGCAACATCTCCACTAGGTGATGAACTACATAACTCTAGTGATGACAGGGTTTCATAATGGTGAGTAGCTTGTGCTCAGAGATATTTGATTTCCTACCTAGTGAGGTACAAAGTATGGCTTGTCATTATTGACTTCTTGTATATTGTTTAATGTGGTTTTCAAACTGCCAAGTCTTTGTCGTGGACAACTCCCAGATACTCTTGTGCTGTTGCAGTCCTTATGGGATTACTCTGCGTAAAGTTTTGTGGCTCGGGGTAGTTTATGCCTTGAAATATACACTGCTTTGCACTTGTCAGTGTTGATTTTTAATTTCCAACCAATCATCCACTTACCCTGCTGGTCAGGTAGCTGTTTAGATCTTCCCGTGATATTGATTGGACGCACCACAGTGCTCCTTGATGGAGTATCATCGGCGTACAGACATAAGCGGTTTGGCAGTTCCTGGGGCTGGAATCCATTTATGTGATATTGAACATCTTGGGTCCAATCTGGATCTGAACTACTCCGGCAGCTATTGCAGGTTCAGAGGAGAGATTACTCCTACTCGAGCGGTAAAGCCCTTCCTCATAGATAGGTGACCATGGGATTTCGATAATTTTTTATTATATAAACTGACGTCTAGATATGTCATCAAAGTGTCCTTGCTCCCCTATTTCGAACGAAATCAAAACACTTTCCCTGGACATTCTCTATGGGGATAACCTTTCGCAGTTCATAAGCAGACGAAACGAATTTCAACAATTTTTCTTTTATATAAAAGCTTATGACGTCTAGATTTGCAATGAAGTGTCACCTGCCCCCCTTACCCCCTCATTTTCGAACGAAATCGAAAAAATTTCTCAACTGTTCATTGTCTATATGTTTTTTCGATTTCAATCGAAAATGTGAGGGCTGAGCGACCCTTGATGACTATCTGACCAATGAAATAAAATTGCTCGAAATAGATCGAGGTGGATGAGAGAGGGGATTTCTACAAGGTTTACCCGTAGACTATGTATAGAGATGTTTTCGATTTCGTTAACTCAGTTGAAAGAATCAGAGCGACCATGATGACATATCTAGACGTCATAACCTTTCAAATGAAAAAAAAATGTCGAAATCCGTCTGGTGTTTGGGGATGAGGGATTTCTATAAGGTTTAATAATTTGGTAAAAACCTTCACCGAGTCCGCCGGCCTCAACCGATTTCGACATTTTTTTTTTTTTTTTAATTTGAAAGGTTATGACGTCTAGATATGTCATCAAGAGTCGCCCGATCCCATTTTCTAATGAAATCGAAAAAACATTTCTCCACCATACATTCCCTCTTTCGTTCAAAACTGGGAGGTGGGTGCAGGCGATCCTTGATGACATATCTAGACGTCAAATTAAAAGAAATATATCGAAATACGTCGGGTGTTTGGGGCTGGGTGATTTCTACAAGGTTTACCCATAGACAATGTACAGAGGATAAGTGGTTTTTTTTTCGATTTTGTTCGAAAATGGAGGGTGGTGTGGGGCAGGCGACTCTTAATAACATAACTAGACGTCATAAGTTTTCATATAAAATAAAAATTTATCGAAATCCATCGAGTGGTTGGGCTGGCAAACTGTCTGAAGGTTTTACCATATTATTTTAAATATATAGACCCCAACAGTTCCATCACAATGGCGTGTCAAAAATATTGTAAAATAGCTATTGTAGGCTATGGAAACTCTAGTTTGGGCGATTTCATTCTGTATTTATGGATCTGAAGACTCATGCCAAAATTCGTGAAAAAGTTATACAAAACATTACAACTAGATGAGGTTTTTTTGAAAGATTTTACAATTTTAAAGGAATCTGTTGTCTACAAAGAATATGAAATCTACTATGGTTTTATGGTCTGTTCAACTGATCTTCATGCAGTATTTAAAACTGGAAAAAGTAGTTGCTGAGAGCCTTGAAGGACAAGGACAGTGCTGAGCAAAGTGGGTGCTGGCTGCGAACCCGCTCGGAGGGCGGCAACAGCAGCTAGTTACCCATAAATATTATTTTTCCTTAAGAATTATTTACCATCTTAATTGGAATGACTTTTCTTTTTAATTATATTAAAGATTATTGGCTTTCCTTCATAAAGACTATATCAGAGGAATGTTAAATTTAAGTCATTTTTCTTAATTTATTGATTGTTCCAAATTATGGTATTTCATAATGTAGAATTCATTAAGTTAACATTTCCTCAAAATTTCATGATTGGAAGATATTTCTTTGGTGTTGAAAAAGCTCTTAAACTTAATAGTTATTCCACTACTGTAACATTAGCTGTGATCATAATCTTTTTATTCTCAGTAACTATGGAGCCAGAGATCAGTTGGGGACTTTTTTTTTTTCTGATTAGTCCCATTTCAGCCCAACTACTGTTTCTCAACATGTGTTCATTTGGAAAAAACCAGGAACCTGCTGTCCGTCCAACTGGTGCAGTAGCTGTAATGCCTTCAGGAACAGGGGCATCAAGCGGTGCAGTTGCGGCAAATCGGTTCAAAAAATAGGGGGCAAAAAAATTTATAGATTTTAAAATTTGGCTAACTTTCCCAGACAGTATTGCTTTTTAATAATTCTTAGTGTAGGCTGCTAAAATGAAATAATTAAATTTTTCCAGCAAAAAGTAGGGGGTGACTGCCCCCCTCGCCGCCACGGTGTTCTGTCATCCAATGTCCGGGAAAGAGACCCCTGTAACAATGGAGGTTTGATGCTCTGGGCAGATATGCTGGATCCGTATAGAGACCTCCATGTCTTAGGCAGGCACTCTGTGAGTGCTTTGAGGAATAGTGATGAGATCTTGTTGAGTCCTATGTTTCCCTTTTCAGGAGTAGTTGGACCTAATTTCATTTTTATGGATGACAAAGCCAGTGGCGTACCTACATAAAATGGCGCCTAGGGCAAATACCGAAACTGCACCCCCTCCTCTCTATTTTCTTTTAAAATGTGATGCTTTTTTTTTTTTTTTTTTTTTTTTTTGAAATTTTTTTGCTGGGGAGTATAAAGATTAAAAGTGCAAATAAACTATAAAAATAACATATAAAACATTTTTTTGTTGTTGATTGAATTTGCACATTACAAATTTTTTAACAAAATTTCGCTAAATTTTCACAAAAAGTTTGGTGCATTCTAACTTTAATTTCTTAAATATGGCTGAAAAAAGAAAATCAAAGTTTTTTGTAAGGAACTTTTGATATATTAGAAGAATATAAATAAAAGGTGCATTCTATTTATCTCGTATTTGAAAAATAATTACTTTATTTTTCCCATGTATATCTATTTACACAATCTACAGATACCATTCTGGAGAAAAGAATGTTTTTACAGGGTGTCTGCTCTAACTGTAGCCCAATAACGAATAATTTCTAAACCATTAGAGATAGGTATATACTTCCAATAGGAAAAGTGCTCTAAATGACGTAAAGAATTACATTTTTTATTGTTTGAGTCAATAAATATATTTTTGAAAAAATTATCAGGTCTAAATTTTTATTCAGTCCCCTGGTCATATTTAGTAAAATATTCTTAAGACATTAATTTCATTATTTAAGCCAATCAACGGTGAGTTTTAGATGCAAATTTAACTTTTTTTCGTCCCAAATGATGGTGTCTCAAGAATAGGACCTGGGGACTGTATAAAAATTTAGACTTCATAATTTCTTCAGAAGTTCATTTATTGACTCAAATAACATAAAATATAATTATTTACATCATTGAAAGCATTTTTCCAATTGGAATTTTAAGTTTATCTCTAACGGTTTAGAAATTAGGTGCTGAGCCATGATTAGGTTTTCAACAGTGGCGAATCCAAGGGGGGAGGCTATCGGGCTGCAGCGCCGCCATCACCAGAGCTAAACCAAAATTCTTGATTTTATTCAAAATCACTACAGCTGTTTGTTCCTAATTTCCCTTTTTAAAAAAAATAATAAAAACATGACAACATTGACAGGCTCGAAATTTTTTTTATTTTTCTAGTCATTCCACTTGTACTTGTAGCTAAGACACAGTCGAAAATATTTTTTGTCTAGTTATTTCATTGTATTTTTTATTAAATTATCGAAAGTATTGTGCTGTTCTTTATTATTCTTATTGTCAGGTGAGTAAAGTTAGTGTTTTGGTTTACATAAGCCATAATATTTGACATTCGTCACAACGACACAAAATTTTTATGACCTCAGCCCCACCCCCACCCAGACACGAATTCTGGATTCGCCACTCGTTTTCAAAGAATTGATAAAGAATTCAATTCAAAATTAATTTTTAAAAAGAAAGAAAGTATGCACAGCTTGTAATTTTTTAAGTAACTATTTTTTTTTTTCCTTGTGTAAATTTGACTTCTGACATTTTTAAAATTTTACAGGGGGAGAAAAAAAACGAATGGGCTGTAAACAATATCGAAATTAGGATCCAAGATATCTTAAATGTGTTTCACAGTAGAAAAGGAGAATCTATTGACAACCAAAAAAATATTACAATTATTAATTTTTGCAAAAATTTAAATTTTGCAGAAGTCCCCTTAACATCAAACAGTATAAATGGTTCAGAATTTTAGGGAATAACATATTATAAAGCCAGGAATATCAATGAAACTTAACTAAAATTCAAAATTTGTTTATTTCTGCGTAAATTTAGACTCAAAATAAAATTTTAAAGTTATTCATTTTTAAGTAAAATCCAGATTTAAAGCAAAAAAAAATCAAGGAAAATTATTATAAAGCCTGGAATATCAGAGAAAAATAAATTTAAAAGTTTATTGATTTGCATTTAAATTTGGAAACAATGGCGTAGCCAAGGTGGGTGCTTGAGCACCCCCCCCCCCCCTATATCCTCAGCGACACCCTCGCGCATCTCAATTTCCCCCAGCTTTTTTCTTGCTATTTTGTAAAATATTAGCAACAGTGTTTTAAATTCAACAGCTCATTTTTTGTTTATTTTTGCGCCCTAGATTTTTTAAGCTTTAGCTTTATATATTTCATAAATATATGTTTAAAAAATTACCTTAGAATTTAAATAAACTTAAGAATGAATTTAAAATAAATAAGAACAAGAATTTAAATCGCAAATATCTAAGATAATTTTCAGAATATTCCTAAAATAAAATTTTATTCATATTGTAAGAAGAAAAGAACTTGCACACAAAGTATATTTACTATCATTTATGAAAATAAAACAATTATGTTGAGAAATATTCTTCCCCAGAATATAAACAAAGAAATGAAGCTCGTGCAAACGCAGGAATCGGAAACGAATTTGTATCATTCCATAAGAATGTGATGTACAAAAAGAAATACTAGACCCTGAGGAATATTCTGGTTTGAACTTGATCTTTACTTTGCTTTTTTTCTTTTCTTAAGAATCATTTAGAAATTTAAACACATCTGATGATCGAAGCTAGCTGAAATTTCTTCTGATTTTTAGTAATTTAAAGTACATATTTTTTTCATTAGATCCCTGTGATATTGTTCAACATCCGTTCATTTTCACTCCATTTTTTCTTTTTAATCTTCATCACTTTTTCATTTTATTTTTCACTTTCGTTTTTGTTTTCTGAAAAATAATGATCTATCCGCACAGCCTTATCCCAGTTTGATTTTAGCCTCTATGCAAGCTATAAGCTGAACTTCTTTTAGGGATAATTTACTGAAATCGGCTCTCATTACCTCTAGAACATTCTAGATGTCAATAATCAACAAACCGCTACGTTTAAAAAAATTTGAGATATTTCCTTTTTCGAGAAGGTTCGTTCTTAAAGGTATATAAGCATGCAGCTGTGTAATTCTCAGAATGGATGGCAATGCTGAAAAAGATTGTTCATTTTGTTTAAGTGTTGATTTTTGAAAGCCTGTTCTTAGTTTTGTTATGTGAATACCAAATTGAAATCTTATGAATTAATTATTGAAGTATTAATATTGTGACATCTACATATAATTTCGATATTGCTGCTTGCACCCACAAATTTGTAATTGGATTCTGATGTAAATAAATTTGTGTGATTGAATCTTGGGATCTTTTGTTGTGGTAAGAAACATTCCATGTTTTTCTATCAACATACATTTACATCAGAACATTTTAAGTTGATTACTGTTTGATACAACAATCCCAATCAACGTTTTAATCAAAATGTTTTATGTTTTAACAATATTTATGTTTCTGATATTGTACAATTTTGATTTTAATTTCTTTTTAAAAGAAGTGTTTAATTTTTAAAGAGAGATTATTTGTTGAATTCAAATCTCTTTTTAAATTAGCTAAGAAAAGTTTAATTTGCTTATAATTTAGTGGAACCAATTATAAAAAAACAAAATATTAAGGAAATTATTCTTAAAAATTGTAATTTGCATTGCAATAGCGTTTTTAAAAAATGATTAGCGTTAACGATTTTCCTTCGGGGGAGTGGACATAGAAGTTTTATTTGCAAAAAAGCAATTGCATATTTTCTTCATTTGATAGGGAAAATATTGTACAAGAAGTAAATTCAGGCAAATGGAGGCAGATAAAGAAAAGAGAAAGCTCCCAGGCAGCCATTATCAACAAGTGCATAAGAAACTGCTATTAGAGAAAAGTGCGAAAAATACACAGAACATAGAATTATTTTTTTAAAAAGAATCTGCAAAAGTTAATTTGTCTTTGAATGTCGATACTGTGGAAGTAGACAATGAAAAAAGAGACTTCTGCCATAACATCTCAGTTAGCACCCCCTGAAGAAGTTGTCGACAGTACAGCATTCACTACTAAAAAATCCCTTGCTTTAATTGTGCCAGAAAGCAAAAGTTCCTCAAGTGGTAAAAATGGTGGGTAAAAAATGGAGATGTTGCCCTATTCTGTGGTACAGATACAGTAGTGGATGACGCTATAAAGAAACAATTAATTGAAGAGGGTTTTTGGTAGCCTGGAATAGAATATAAATTTCCACCATCATCTAAAGATAATACGAGTTTTCAATTTAATTGGCTAAATCGCTTAAATTGGCTTGCGTATCATGAAAAAAGAGGAAGGAGCATATTGCAAGTTATGAGTAATATTGGCCCCGACCTCAATGCACAACAGACTTTTATTTCAAAGCCCACAAGAAATATAGAACTGCAATTGAAGACTATTTGAAGCATCAAAATTCTAAAATCCACCAAAATGCTGTCCATGACTGTTCACATTTTTTAAACTGCATGAATAACTAGTTTAATAAATCGTGTAAATGATCAACGTGCAAAAGAGGTATCAAAAAACAAAGCCATTCTAGAATCCATAATAAAGACTGTAATATTTTGCGATCGGCAAGAAATTGCCTTGACGGGACATCAGGATTTTGGAATTTTTAAAGAAAATTGAAGGAAATTTCAGAGCAGTATTGCGCTTCCAAATTGATTCTAGAGATAAAATTTAAAAAAAAAAAAAACCATCTAAAAGATCATCTTGGGAACGCCAGCTACATAAGCCCGGAGACCCAAAACTCCATAATAGAGGAAATCAGTGAGTTACTGCAAGAGCAAATGGTAAAAGAAGTGGCTAAAGCAGAATTCTTCAGTATTCTAATGGAATGGACAACTGATTGCTCTGTGGAAGAACAATTAAGTATTTCTCTTCGGTACATACTGGATGGAAAGTTATTTGAAATTTTTTTCAGATTTGTTAAAATCACAGACGTCACTGCCTTAAATATTGCCAACGTTATTTTGAGGGAATTAGCATACTGCTAGTGATGTTTAACCATGATAAGTTTATTTTTAAGATGTGGACTAATTTTCAAATGATTCATTTCCCTGATGCTGCGCACATATCTTACTTGAGCACCCCCCTTAACTCAAATAAATTTCAAAATTTGATTATTAGCAAATAAATTTAAACTCTAATAAAACAAAATGAAATGTAAAATTAATTTGTTTTTAAGCAAAATTCATATTTAAAAACAAAAATTAACAGCAAAAAAATTGGTGTAAAGGACTTTTATTTTTCTTGAGGATTAATTGAAGATCCTTGTGGGTAGGTTTGGATCTCTTGTCAAAAGGGATGATGTTCTGGAATGTATTTTATAATTTTTTTTTCGATATCATCCATTTTGCGAGTCATGATCGTTCTCGTGGTCATCATAGAATCAGAGGGCAATCTTAAATTTATTTCTGTATTTCTTGGGAGTTAGAGCTAGTGTACTTTAAATGACGAAATGGATTAATTAATTTTCAGAAATTTCAACGTTACTTTTTGCTCTTTCGCCATGTTTCTCCATAAAAGTCATCGGTCAAGCATTTTTTCTTGTAATTTATACACTGGCCATCTATTGATGAACAGCAAAATTGAGCAGAAGGTGTCTTCTGCTCAGAAATCCCCTTCTAACATTCATACAGAAACTTTGATGCTTTACTACAACATAACTGTTCATGGTAGAATTTCAGGTTTTACACCAAACAATGCAACTACTTTCATCAAATCAAAAACACAAAAAAAGTAATTTCGATCGAGTCTGCAGAAGTCCCTTTTTAAAATCAAATGGTTCGTATTTAGATCGTATCAAAGAAAAATTAAATTTATAGTTTCTTTCAGGAGTATAATATTAAAAACATAAACCATACCTCTTATTTACAAAAGGAAAAAATGTTCATTCAAGTACAATTTTTCAAATATATTTGTCAAAACATTCTGTTATATTTCAATAGTTATGTTTTGTTTTTTTTTATCAATAGGTATCGGTAGTGCAAGATTTATATGTGTATACCTCACAAACTGGCCATAAGGTCAATAGCATAACAGTAATTAGATCATTACGATCTCTAAGATTACTTTCTAGATGGCATGATATGGAGGTATATTTTTTCATTCTTATTATAGATTTCTAATGCATTCAGTTAAATATTGTTTTTCTTTATGACTATATCCTTTGTCTTCCGAAAATGTTTCTACAAAATTTTCATCACTTTGTTTTAAAAATTTAAACAGTATATATGGAGGGTTCAGAGTCAAAGTGCACCAAGTCCACAAACTTCATTTTGAAGGAAATGGATCTCAAAGTTTATTAGCTGCTAATAAAATTAACAGTGGACTTCAAATTGTTCTTACTGCCTGGTGAATACAAATTGAAATATGGACTTGAATCACTTTTACACAGAACAAGACAATGTTGATGCAAAATGGGAAAAACATGTACTTGGTTCACTTTAACTTTGAGACTTCCATATATCAAATTAAAATGTAATTACATGAGGAGAGCATACATCAGGCATTTACACATCGAATAAAAATACATTTCAAGCAAGAACCACAAGACATTTGTTCCTTTAGGCATAATGCATAAATTATCCTCAGTTTACTTTTGTTATGTGTAATATTTACTTGTAAGTGTTTAAATAGTTATTTTTTTAGTTAGTCAAAAGATTTTTTGCCCACAAATCGTTAAGTCAGTTTATACTGCTGATTTGGATTGATTGGACTGCTCATCTGTATCCCGTTCAACAAATATTATATGCTTGTGTAATATTAAAAGCTTAATATGATTATAAGTAAATCTGCTATGAGTTAACTTAATAAAATATCATCCCAACCCATTTAAGATTTTAAAACATTCTTAGTGCTATATCAGATATCTTATAATGGGAGAAAAGTAAGGTAAGGTTCACAGTTAAATGCCATTGTAAATAAAATCCTTTCATATTAAAGTAAATTGGTGGTGGGAAAGAAAAATTTATACAGTATTGAGATTATCCATAATAAAGGCTATGTGAACTTTTGTTGATGTGTCTAGTCTATAATTATGTCATCCTTCTTTTTAATTTGTTCATAGTGGTAGGTATTCTTGCTATATATCTTTGGCTTTATGTCGAGAGAGAAAGTACTGAAATACATGTTTTGCCCATTTGATGCAAGTGAAATGTACTGATGAAGGTACAATTATTAATATGGTGATCTGCACATCTATGCCATTTTAAAAACTTGGATTGTCAGCACAATCCAAATTTGTAGTGATGAGGCAAAAAGGGTATTTGTAGTATACCTGATTGATCCTTACATCAAAAGATCTCGGTTAATGCTAAACAAATCTTCAGTGCTCAATATCAGATGAATTCCACCACTCTTGTCAAATGCCTAGTGCTTTAAAGGCTTTACTGAGACATAATTTCAATATAGGGATCTTAATAATTATGTACCATGATATGTTGTCTGTCTAGTTTCTTGGTCAGCAGTCGTATTAACCAAAAACACAGAAATGCCTTTTAAACAAGAAGATGTCAAAACATTCCAAATGTGCATGACTTCCTAGGCAATTGAAGAACTGCAAAAATCCGCAAGGGTATCTGTATTGATTGAACATATCTATAATGAACTAGCAGAGGTTTAATACCAATGCAGTCCCTCTCAGGACTATCATTTCAGCCTGTAAACCAAACTGTTTTTCCAGCCAAATTTGGCTTACCATATATGGTAAAGTGGGAAAGCAGAAGCTGTTTGCTTTTTTGTTTTGCTTTCACTTTTGTGCTGCTAATAAAAGTTATCTTTTGTTTAAGTAAGCAAGTTCTTCAGTTGAAAAGGATGTGTGTATGCTTTTGGTCTGAATGGAGGAGACTGCACAATAGGCTCTCATATTTGGCCTTTCAAGATTTTTAAAAACACTGCATGAAGAGTCAAAAGGAAATTATATAGACTAGTAATTCTGTGAACAGTAGACTTTGCCTATCCCCCCTCCCTCCCCCCCCAAAAAAAACTATGTTCTGTTCTTCATTGCGGTAATTAAATTTTTATCCAATGTTTCCTTCATTTTGAAGACATTGTTTCCAAGGACACCAGACATAATAATTTATCTCTCGAAGAGGTACAATAGCGGCAGAAAAAAAAGAAGTGATCCTGCATTATTTTGCCGTCGTTAATCGTGTATTAAAACAAATGGTACCAATTTTCAGGAAATAAGGTCTAGTAAAAGGTTTCATGTTTATAATTTTCATAAGAGGTCATATACATATTTATAATAGCACTAACTTCAAAATTTCCATTGGAAACACAGATTTTTCTTAAACAATTTCGAAACTACATAAAAATTTATGCTGGAATACCAAGTTTCATCATCCCAGCATTTTTTGTTTCGCAATTATAAGCAAATGAAATTTTGAATTTCTAATGTTAAAGTAAAATTTTGAATTTTTATTGATATCTTGAGAAGTAATATAACTATTGACCTAGAATTTTTTTTATGTAGCGGTATGAATTATTCTGCACATTATACACTTTTACTTTTTATTTTAAAATAAATTTGAGCACATGAAATATTTTATCAAAATTGATGTTACAAAAATTTTGAATAGCAACACTTATAAATTTTAACAGTAATCGAAGCAGATGGCCATTTGATAAGCCTATGCTAAATTTCAGTATATTCGTAAGAGAAGTTTTGAAGTCGAATTAATTTTCTATTTTCACTGTAAAACAATGCACTTAAGGGGGCGTCATATATTTCAAAAACGTTTCATTATTAAATATAATCATTGCACCACTTTATTTTATAAAATTTAAATATATAAACATTTAATTATTTATATATAAAAATAAAAAATATATAAATTAAAGTGGTGTAATATTACACTACTAGGAGGCTCTGCCCCCTGCTCGCTAAAGCTCGCCAACCCCCAGGAGGATTGCGCTGCAATCCTCAGGGGTTTGCTACGCAAACCCTGCTCGCTACAATGAAGACACTGGGTGTCCTAGCACAATTGTTATAAGATCTTTATATATATATATAACACCCCTGCTCGCTCCTCTCATCAACACCCAAGAATCATGTTGTGATTCTTTCGGAATCACTATGTGATACCAGCTCACTTCGCTCGCTCGCCATACAGTTATCCGTTTCTGCTAGTATTAGGAAATTATAAGTACATTAATTACTAAAAGTAAATTTAAATTATTTGAAATTGCATGAACTCCTAAAATTAATCTTTCAGTTTCTACAATTAAAATCTTCTGGTAGCACAGATATATATATAAATGTTAGAAATAAATTTGAAAGGTAATATTTATAACTCAAAGATGATTAAAAATCAAAATTATTTTCATCAATCAGAAATTAGTCATTTAAAATCAGACATTATTTTATAAGTCATTTTCTTGGCGTAGACTTTTGACTATTTATTCAACAGTTTATTTCAACATAACTTCATTCCACCAAAATTTTTTAAGTTTAAAACTGATAAGATAGCCTTTTCCAAATCTTCAAAATAAATTTTTAAAAATTGCTTTTTCCACCAAAATTTCAAATATGCCCTCTAAACAATTAAATGTCATTCAGAAAAGCTTCCCCACAAATATACATGCTTATTCCAATAATTATTGAGTCAAGAAAGATTTAGTGTTTTTCTCAGTGTAGTCATTTGTGTTTTAAATCTCAGAAAATTCTAGTTTTCGTAGAATGATATAACCCATCTTACAACCTTTTAGGTAAAAAGGGACAGTTTAAAGAAAAAAATTGGCTTGAGACATGTTCATATTAACTATTCAAAATTTAAACCCATGAAAATTATTTATTTTCAGCCTTTTATAATTGATAAGATAGCTTTTTTTTAAAAAAATTCCAAAATCCTTGCCTTTTACAACAAAATTTTAAACATTCCCACTTTTCATTTAAATATTGCTCAGGAAAACTCTTCCACTTGTATACATGCTTATTACAATAATTATTTAGTCAAGAAAGTTATAGTGTTTTTCTCAGTGTAGTCATTTGTTTTAAATCTCAGGAAATTCTTGATTGTCTCTTGTCGTAGAATTATGCAACCCCTCAGCTAAAAAAGAACAGAAGAAAATAGTGGCTTGAATTATATTCATATTAACTATTCAAAATTAAAACCCATAATAATTATTTACTTTAAGCTTTTTAAAATTGATAAGATAGCTTTTTTCAAAATTTACAAAATTGTTGCTTTTTTAACCAAAATTTTAAATATGCACTCTTTTTTTATGAAATATTACACAGAAAAGCTTCCCCACTTGTATACATGCTTATTCCAACAATTATTTAGCCAGGAAATATATAGTATTTTTCTCAGTGTAGTTATTTGTGTTTTGAATATCAGAAAATTCTTTATCGTCTCTTGTCGCAGAAAGATGTAACCCATCTTGCAACCTTTTAGCTAAAAAAGAACAGTTAGAAGAAAATAGTGGCTTGAAACATATTCATATTAACTATTCAAAATTAAAACCCATAATAATTATTTACTCTTAGCATTTTATCATTGATTAGACACCCTTTTTCAAACTTTTCAAACATCGTTCTTTCCTTCAAAATCTTAAACATGCACTTTTTTGAACGATGCCTCTTTGAATGTTGCCTCTGCACATGTAAACACACTCCCTCCAATTATTATTAAGTCTTGGTACGTATTATTTCAACTTGGGAATTCACCCTATTAGCCAATTGTTGCTCGCTGAGTGCTCTGGCTCGCCTAAGCCTATTGGCGGCATTTCTGGCCGATCTTCCCTGAAATCTTTCATCCAGGGATTCCTTTTCACGCTGCTCCCTTCTACGCAAATTGTATTAAAAAGTTCGCAAAGAGTTCATTTTAAATAAATAAATTCAAAAAAAAGTAAGGACTTCTGTAATGTGTAAGTGAGTAGCGAAATGCTCGGCGTCAGAGTTGAAATTGGTAAACAAACTAATTGTTGCCAACAGGGAGAAAGAAATAAAGGTCTTTTTTTACGCCACGAATGAGCGTTTTATATAATGTAGATCATTACTTTGAAAATTACATTTAAAGTGCAAAATTATTTAAAATGCTACTACAGATGTTTAAACGCAAACAGAGAACTTCTCTATCTAAATGTGAAGACGACCCCTTTTCTACTTAGAACGCAAAATATCGAATATTTTCCGATATATTCATGGTATATTAACGCAAATTTATTTCTTGGGGTATTTTTTTGTGAGAAATTTATTTATGACGTCAAAAATAGGTGTTGCTTTGAAAAATTTTAAGTTAGAGCAATATTAAATATTTAGATGACCCCTTATCAAAATTTTTACCATAGAATATTTTAGTATACGTTATTTCCTGAAGATCGTTACTTTTTTTTTTTTTTAATGTCCAATGAACGGTCGCAGAATAATGCTGGGTGGCTCCTTTTTTTTCCCGCGACTGTACATCCTTTTTCTCACTTATACACTACCTTACAAGGCTATATTTTCTATTTCAAACCAATCAATGCACAAAATTACACACTTATATCATGCACAAATTTTACTTGCTATATTTACAAAACAAATACATTAATTTATTAAAGTTACACTGAAAATGTATTGGAACCATAGAAATAGTATTCTATGGAACGCGCATCCTTTAGTTGACGAGTAGGCCAACATAACCCACGTGACTCGTTCCGAAATTGAGCTATATTTGGCGTGTTATGAAAAAGAGTGTTTCCTTGGCGCGTTGACCTTGATTCACGCGGTGCAAAAATCACATGGCAAGAGTTAAATCTTAAATTTACGAATATATTTAAGCTACTTTCTGGTACATATAATATGTATTTGCGTTGTATTTCTTTCTATTTTCCGGCTGAAATGGAAATTGTCCTTGACTCAAAATACTTGCAATTTTAATTCTCGTACCTAATTCTTTCATAAAATATTTATTTGGTTATATTTTCCGTTATTACAATTTTGAATTACGATGCTACTGGCTTAAAATAATCTTTTTTTCAGAATATATCACTCGTGAAATGTATAAACTTGTTATTTCAGTATTTTAGTTCCTTTAGAATTTATGTTTAATTTTTTAAAGATAAGATAAGATTTAATAAGATGATATACAGTTTACCTTTTCACTATTATATTGACACCGTAACAAATGTTTCCGGTACTGAACAGATTTCAATACTTAAAATAATAGGGGGTTAACCATTGTACCCCTCTCTACCCTAACCACAAAATTAAAAATAATAATATTTATATCTGTGATTTTTTTTCAAAATATTAGACAAAGTTTACATCACCAGTTTATGCTTTACAAACAAATTTTTATTTCAATTCGTGATTAAATCTTTTACATGACAAACTCATACAGACGTCTCCAAAATGCACGCCAATTTTCATTTAAATTGATCTTAAAGATAAATTAATATGGAAACATATATAAAAATAATAAAATTTATTTAGCAATGAAACGTTATTGGTCCTCCCTTAATGAATTTCTCATTACATCCAAATGCACAGCAGAATTTTACCATTTTTTACAAATTACGGCAGCTCTTCAAGAACGATTCCCATAGAATAACATTGAAAGTTCACTGGGGACGGATGGTCCGAGTCTACGAGTCACATGATAAAAACCAGTTTTATCTTGGCGTCAGCTCGTTCGTAGCTATGCGCATTCCATAGATAGTAGTTCTATGATTGGAACAAAGTTGTAAAAAATTTTACACTGAAAAGTGGAGGTAGTCTTAAAATTTTTATAACAAGAACTGGTTGGCTAGGATCATAGAAAAAACATTCTTTCAAGAAAAGAGAAAAACAAGATTAGAACTAAACAGGATAAAGCAATTCTCAGCATGGAACTACACTATATGATCAAAAGTATCTGGACACTTTCGGAATTGTACATTTTTTCGAATTTCTCCACAAACGCTGGAAGAACTGCATTTGAACTTCGACCACGTAATGCATAGACTTGGAACTCACATTTTACAGTGAAGATTCGATCACGAAGGCATTTAGGGGATTAACCAGAAATTGATGAAGATGAAAAGGGATTTCGACTAACCCCCGTTTCACAGAAAGATAATGATTTGCAAATTTCATCAATGGTTATGCTTAAAATGCACATTGCTTGCATGCATTTTCGTAAAAATAGCACGTATATCCTGGAACATATAAAGGATTTCTGAACAAATTCCAAACTTTCCCACAGGTTTTTGCTTATAACATGCAGAGTTTTTAACTAAATTACATGTTACTTGCAGAGTACTCGACAATATGTTAGAGAAGTATTGTATTAAAATTTGAAATCAATACTTTGAATATTAAAGGAAATATGAATATTTGTAGTAAATTATTTTTTACTGCACATGTGCGAAGCATAGCATAATTTTTCTTTTATAATTTGTAAGCCAGATATATATAATGTAACTTATGTAAAGATTGCAGTTCAAAACTGTTAAGATTTAGAAAGATATCGACATTTCAGTGAGCAGAATTTCTGCTTCTCTTTAAGAGAAACAAAATGATGAGGATTTATTCCCAAATTGAAATATTTGAACTTGAATTTTGGAATAATTTTATGGAATTTAATAAAAATTGAATATGCTGAAATCCCCAGGCATACTTATAAATAAAATACATGCTTCAAACCAATCAATGCACAATATTACACACTTATATTATGCACAAATTTTACTCCCTATATTTACAAAACAAATACATTAATTTATTAATAAAGTTACACTGAAAATGTACGGGAACAAAGTTGTAAAAAATACTTATAAATAAAATACATGATTTAAATTGCAGGTCGGTGATTACTATTCGAAAATAAAGTTTTTAAAATTTTAATTTGTGGAAAAACCCTCATCATTTTTTTTTCCTCCTCTTCGAGAGAAACAGAAATTCTGTTCGCTTCAATGCAGATATCTTTGAAATCTTAATAGTATCCAACTGAAATTTTTACATAAGTTCCTCTATATAACTGGCTTCAAATTATGAAAGAAAAATTATGCTATGTCTTGTACATGCGCAATAAAAACTATTTACTACAAATACTCATATTTTCTTTAATAGTCAAAGTTTATTTCAAATTTTAATGCAATGCCTCTCTAACATGTTTTCGAGTACTCTGTTAAGTTTCGGATAATTTGTCTAAAAACTCTGAATGGTATAAGTAAAAAACATGTAAAATTTCGAATTTTTTAAAAGAAAACCTTTATATCTTCCTGAATATACATGCTATTTTTACAAAAATGCATCTAAGCAATGTACATATTAAGCATAACCATTAATTAAATTTGCAAATCATTATCTGATTGATCATTATAATTTGAAAATTATTATTATTCTGTAAAACCGGGTGAGCCGAAATCCCTTGTCGTCTTCATCAATTTCTGTTCAGCCCCCTGAAATTCACTGTAAAATGTGAGTTCATTCCTATTCATCACATGGTTGAAGTTCAAGTGCAGTTCCTCCTCTTTTTCTGGAGAAATTCGAAAAAATGTGTAAATTCCTAAACTGTCTGGATGGACTTTTGATCATTTAGTGTATGATTTTTCTCTTTTTTTTTAAATCCAAATTATTTACACAAATCTTTGCTTTCATGAGTATTAAAAAAAATTACTTTTAAATGTCCCACTATTACCAAAATGATTCAAATGTTTTAACTGTGCCAAACTCACCAATACATTGTGAAACATATAAAACGGCCTCTGTCTTGAAACAGAATCAAAAAATAAAAATTCTTACATATGCATATTTTTTAATGGATCCAAGGAACATTTATACCAAATCTAAAGGAAATCAAACAACATGGGGTTATTTTGTGACTGCGTAACAAACAAATTTACAGACAAATGAAAAGCTGAACAGTCGAGTTGGAACAGAAACCTCGCTTCGCTCGGTCAATAACATCAGCTTTACTCGTAATTATGAGATCAACTGGGATGCAGTTAGGAATTAACTCCAAAATACTCAGTTTGAGGTATAGCTGTTCTTGCTACATGTTACAGAAAAAAATTATATAGTTGCTGAAGCATGATTTGAATATGTATGTGTTTTTGGAACAGTGGTTGCCTTTATATGAAGTATTTTTAATATTAAACAGCTCAGGTATAGTCCTCATCATCTGGCCACGGTTCAAATTTGTGAGGTCTGTCCCAAAATAGTCCTTGTGTTGCTTCGAAACAGGACATTACTTTAATTAAAATTTAATATTGGAAGCATGTGGAACTGCTTATATATTAAAACTTAAATTTTTATTTAGAAAGTTGAGAATTCATTAATTATTATTTGATTGATAATTTCCTCAATCAACTTTGTTTATTTTCTAAAATACATTATGTATTTTAGAAAATAAACCTAAAATATTATGATTTTTATTATTCATGACTTATTTACAACTAGTAGTTCTGTGAACAGTAGACCTCCAGTCCCTCCACCACAAATAAAAAAAATCTAAGATCTGCTCTTCATCGTAGTCTTTAAAAGTTTAGACAGTGTTGTCATTCATTGTGAAGTCATTCTTGCTCTGTCGTTGTAAATACGCAAAAAAACTTTACACAGATAACTTTCAAATTTTTATAACATGAACTGTTTGGTAAAATTGCCGAAAAATATTTCACGAAAAGAGAAAAACAAGATTATATGGTACTAAACAGGAAAAAAAACAACTATCAGCATGGAACTATTGTCTTATCTCTCTTTATTTGCAATGCGAATTATTTACACAAACCTTTGCTTTCATCAGTATTAACAAAGTTACAATTAAATGTCTGCTTTATCAGTATTAACAAAATTACAAATAAATGTCTCACCTTTAGCAAAATGATCCAAATGTTTTAATGGTGCTATACTCCCCAAAACTTTGAAATCAATAATCGGCTACCACCTTGAATAAATTCAAAAAAAATAAAAATTCTTACATATACGTTGTTTTTTATTGCTTCAAGGAACATTTATGCCAAATTCTAAAAAAATGGAGCAACGCATTAGATTGTGATTGTGTACCAAATTTACAGACCAACGAAATGCTGAAACGTCAAGTTAAAATGGAGGCCTTGCTTTGCTCGGTCAATTGATTTTAACTTTGATGGAAAATACATTCTTCCAAACTATGATTTGCCTTATATTTCAAACAATTTAAACTTCTTCAGATTATTAAATGAAATATAATTTTAGGGATAGGTTTTCTGATCGGAAAATGTATTCTCAATATACACCTTAATATAACAATGGTCCCAAACTGAAAACATTTGGATAAGCAACTATGTGCATTTAAATATTTTAAAATATAAAATTATTCTATATATATATATTCTCAAACATCTAACGTTATAGCCTCGATAATCATGCATTTATTAATACAAATTATAAAGTTAACTTGCTTTTAATTGATTTTTTTCTTTTAGATAATCGTGGGAGCACTTGTTTTATCTATTCCTGGCATTTTGCATACAATACTTGTAATCATGGTCATATGGTTGCCATTTGCCATAATGGGTATCCACTTTTTTGCGGGAAATTTCTACAGATGTGTAAATGAAAATAATTTTCCGATTACAGATGAAGCACTGAATAAAACGGAATGCATTGAGAATGGTTACTTTTGGAGTAATTCAGTTTCTAATTTTGATCATATTGGAAACAGCTATCTGTCATTGTTTCAAATGGTATGAATTATATATTTTACTCGAGGCATTCTCTTAACCTTTTAATTAAGACTGACATTGTTTTAGTTCAATATTTTCTACAGATACTAACTAGAAATAAAGGCCCGATAAGAAAAAACTGAAGCAGCAAAATTATGCTTTAAACAATTCAATCACATCAGAAATAGCTGTAAGCCATTTCAAATAATATACAGAGTGTCCACTCTGTTCATGGACCAATAGCTAATGTCTAAAGTGTAAAATATAAACATGTACTTCCAATTAGAAAAATACTTTAAATGAAGTAAATAATTATGCTTTTTAAGTCAATAAATGTAATGCTGAAACTAAATTTTTGTCCCTGGTCCTATTACTTATTTTTAATTTTGACACAATAATGTTCTAAACAAAAATAAATTCCACTGTTTTGCTACTAAACTGACCCAGTTATGAATCTTTAAATATTATTATTTTAAACCATCTCAATAGCTGTCTTGAGAAAGCTCTCAAGGTGTCATATCTAATTATACATAAATGTATTATTGGGTTTTATATTTCTCTTGATTACATGACATGAGGACATTGGACCTTTGAAAAGACTCTTAATACTTACTTATATGCTTAGGAGGGATTTACTTATTTATATGTTTATTGTACATAAACATGTTTTAAATACAGTGTGACAAGGAGCAGGGTTTTGCTTTTTGAAATTTTATTTTAAACAAATAGTGAATGAAATGTTCTGGATATATGAGTGTTAATTAAAAAGTTAAGGAAGTGTTTACAGAATAGTCGCTTAATGTCGAAAGAAAATACTCATAATAAACAACTACACAAGCATCAAATGCATTGGTCTGTGAATTTTTTCTGTAAAATAACGGAAGAGTACTTTAATTTTGCCATTCTTCTCTGATGATGCTGTAACTTCTACTCAGTATACATCTCTTTTTATCTGGAACATTATTTGGAGGAATCTGTTTCGCTACAGGATTTGTCAAGAATGTGGCCTCAGCATGATGAGGTACCAACATGCTCATCTCTTCAGCCATGCACTTTACTGCCTAGTTTCTTTTAGAAGTAACATTATTGTAAGAGTTCTTGAAAGTGCCATCTGCGATCGTCAGATTTCAGTCTTTTAAATAAATTCCTTCAGGATTTCTTAAAAATAAAGTACGAAAGAGAATCCACAAGTAGAGCAGGCCTTGTGGCAGAACTTTGGCTTTATGACCAGAAAGTCTCAAGTTCGAGACCAGATTCTAAGGAATGATTGCCATGTATAAAGACCTGGAGCATGTTAAATCTGTTGGACACCTCCCACTGGTGTGATGCAGAAGTTTGGAGGGGAGGTACAGACTCAAGTATCATCCTTGTCATCAGACCGTGGTTCAAAATTACAAGGTCCGTCCCAAAATAGCCCTCATATAGCTTCAGAATGGGATGTTAATAAAGCTAATATCTAAGCCATGAGTAGAGCAGATTTGTTTAATCGCATTTGCATAGAATGTAAATCTGTTACACCAACGATACCGCATAATGTACAAAAAGAATTTGTTTCAAAAGTGCATTTCTGTATTTCAGCAGAAGGAAGCCATTTTGAGCTAATATTAGGCTTAAAGATATTTTTAATTAAAGTTCGTCGGATTGTTGATTATAACCGTATTTTAAATGTTATTTCATTTTTGTAATGGAATTAGAGGAAGGGTTTATCACGCAAGCTGTGTTAATTTTCTTTTATTTTTTGAGTACCATCTGCATATTTGTTTTACCTTTTCAGTTGAATTTTTAAACAAATAAAATATTAGAATGACATTTTTTAATTGGTTCACACATTTTAATTTCTCAAAAGCTGATTGTTACTTGAAATAAGTTTGTATATGACCCCTATTTACTTTAAGCAGCTATTACTCTATCAGTTTTAATGATAAAACAGTGGAACTTTTTTTTATTGTAAATGTTAGGGTGCCAAGATTTTTAAACAATATAATGTAGGCTAAGTATATGACCAGAGGACTATATAAAAATGTTGACATTGAGTCGGTAAATGTACTGCTGAAAAAGTTACAAACAGCATAAAAAATAATTCTTTACTTCATATAAAGCACTTTTGCAGTTGGTAATATATGCAGATCTCTAATTGTTTAAAAATTAGTTATTGGTCCTCAGTTAATGCTTTGCATATCGTAATCTTTTACAAATTGTATGCTTGTAGCTAGTTAACATATTTGTTGGGGGGAGGACCTATAGTGTATTTGTTATTGTAATGAAAATATTAAATATGAATAAAGTAAATATCAAATTGGAGTTTATCTATAAATCAATGATTTTATGTGTTTGCTCATAGGATGAAATTTAGGAAAGTTTTTAATTTGATGAAAACGAAGTATTCGTAGATAATTCGAATTATTTTATTTGTAAACAAAGTACTGTGATTTTTAAAGCAAAATCCTTTTTAGAATCTAACCTTCACACAATTAACCAGGACACAATTTTTCATTCATATATAAGGGTTGCCCAAATGAAAAGTGGACAAGTTGAATGAAAAGAATACCTTTATTGGAAATTAAAAGAAATCACCATGGGCGTTGTGACACAGGTCTCATCATTTAGGTAGCAGGTCTATGCCGTTGCTGTAGGAAGATAGTGGTTGATTCTTGAGGAAGTCCTGAACAGCTTCCTTCACTTCGTCATCCGAATGGAAACGTGTCCCCTGTAGTGCTCTCTTATGTGTCCCAAAGATGTGGAAGTCACAGGGTGACAAATCCGGACTGTACGGCGGGTGTTCCAACACTTCCCAACGGAATTTTTGTAAGGTCGTCTGGGTTTCACGGGAGACATGTGGGCGGGCATTGTCATGGAGAAGGATCACTTGTTGTGTGAGAAGGCCTGGCAGTTTGCTTTTGATTGCTTTTCGTAGTTTTGTCAGAGTACTGCAGTATTGTGTTGAATTGATAGTGCTCCCTCAGGGCGGGAAATCAATCAAGAATGGTCCACAGCAATCGAACAAAAATGAAAACATCACTTTCCATGCAGTCATCGTCGCTTTCGATTTCCTCGATGGAGGAGATTATGTGTGTTTCCATTGCATACTCGTTTTCTTGGATTCGGGCGTGTAGTGGTGACACCAGGACTCGTGACCCGCAACGATGCGTTCCAGAATTGAGGGATCCTCCGCATAACGGATCAAGTGTTGGAGACTGAGGCCCATTCGTTGCTTCTGATGATCAATGGTAAGGTGCTTTGGAACCCATTCCGCACACACTTTACTGTACTGCAGATGTTGGTGAACAGTGGTGTGAACCGTTCCTTTACTCAGGTTGAGTTCGTCACTGATGTTACGGGTCCGAACTCTTCGATTAGCTCTGAACATTTCATCAACGGCGGCAATAGAGTTGTTGGTGATCACGATGTTTGCTTGGCCCGGTCTTGGCAGATCCAATATCGTTTGCCGCCCTTCACGAAAACTTTTACACCAATTGTTTTCAGCCATTCGTCCTAAACAGTGCTCGCCATAGACTGCCACCATTCGCCGATGGTAGTCCGCATTACGCTCACCTTCTGCAATCAGAAACAGTACTACCGTGCGTTGTTCCGATCTGGACGCATCCATGTATAGCACGACTTTAATTTTGATCAATTTCCTCTACCACGAACAGCTTTCGTTGTTGAATGCTGTATGCAGTGCACACCTCCTACCGCCCTTTATATCCCTGTTCGGTGGCGCTGCTATAGCTGCAGTCATTCTGACGCAATCGCACGTGTCCACTTTTCATTTGGGCAACCCTCATGTAACTAAATTATATTCATGTATTATGACAATATCATAGTAATAAAAGAGCATTAGAATTAAGATATTATTGAGACTGTATTTATCATTGGAATTCTTGAGGCACTTATCAGTCTCGGAAAGCAAAAAGATTGCATTGACTTCAGCCATTATATTCGGTAGATAAGTTTAATACATGTTTTTTTAGGATAATTTTCGTACCATAAGTATTTCGAAAGCTATTGGTGAAAAACGTGTAAAAATAGCTTAATTTTTGTCATTTAAGGTTTGTTTCTTAGAATTTTAAAAATGCCTTTTCCCAAGAGATGGCGCTGAAGTTTACTAGGCTGTGACGTCATCTTTTTCATCAAATTTGTAGCCTTTTTGCCAAGAAGGAAATAAATGGTACTTTCTGGCACCTGAAAATAACTCAAGGGTTCCCTACCCTCTTAAAAAAAACCGCAAGGACAGTTCTTTCTTAGATTACAAAAAGAGGAGTCCCCTTCGTCTTAGAATACGAAGAGGGCCGGGCTCTGGATCTGGTCAGTCAAATTTCCGTTCTCTCAGAAAATTGTTTGAGAAATTTTTCTTTATCTGGTTTTTCAGTTCATCTTAGTGAAAAAAAAGCGCATATTCCTTGATGATTGCCTTTTCTTTTTCCCTATCTGAAAATCCTGAACAAATAATGTTTCAATAACAGTATTTTATGCTTCTAGATTGACAATGTACTGAATTAAAATTTAAATCAATAATATTAGCCTTTCTTGTTTAGAATTTCGCGTTATTTAAAAGTAATCACAAGCAATCTCTAACAAAACAAAAAAAAATTCAAATTCGCTTTTCTGTAATCAAACCACTAAACTGCTTAATAATTGGCTAAAAACCAAAATAACACTCACTTGGGAGAGGGGGACTTAACAAAAACATATAATTGCATTCCACACACCTCTAAAATTATTGAAGAGCTTCTCTTGATTTAATTCTCATGCCAAGACTTCACACCTCCTAACACAACCCAAATTTCTTTTATCTTTACGATAATATTTGTAAGATACACTTATATGATCAAAAGTATCCAGACACTTTTGGATTTTCATACGTTTTAGAGCTTCTCATGAAAGACTAGACCAACTGTCCTTAGACTTCGTCCATGTAAAAAATAGACTCTAATTCATATTTTACTGTGAAGATTTGGTCACGAGGGCATTTAGGGGACAGAGCGGAAATTGACAGTGGTGTCGAATGAGTGGCAAAAGATTTATAGACATCTAAAATACCCGGGAGTGTAGGGGTAGACAGAACAATTTATTTAAAAAATTAGCTAATTTTTCCGAACATTATTGCTTTTTTGTAATTCCTAGCTTTAGGCAGGGAAAATGATATAATTTTTGTTCCCCTAAAAAAGCAGTGGGGTGATTGCCGCCACTGGAAATTGATGAAAACAAAAAAAATCTGGGCTCACACCGTTCCAGAGAAGGCTGATAATGGTTTACAAATTCCATCAATGGTTTTATTTGCTATGCACATTGCTTACATGGATTTTTGTAAAATAGCAAGTTTACTCTGGTAAATAAATTTGCTAACTAATGGCTTTTCTTTAAAAATCCCATATTTTTTTTGCTTATAAAATACAAATTTTTCAACGAAATAATTCGAAACTTATAGAATACTTGGCAATGTGTTAGAGAATTATTCCACTAAAATTTGAAGTTCATGCTAATATAGCATCACAATTTTCTTCTGTAATATTTTGCGAGAACACTTATATCTCTAAATGAACGTTTTGGAGTAACTTCCAAATTGCAAAGTTTCATCCAGTTATGTATGTATCATAATAATGTAATAATATGTAATCATCACCACCAATCATATTAATAATAATATTAGTCATTAATTATGATATTAATCATTGCGATAAACGTAAAATGAAAAGTTATCATACTCTAATAGGTTTTCCTCATTTTAAAAAAGATTATTTTGACTCTAGAGAATATATTTTTTAACTTCAACCCTAGATAATTTAAATGTTGGAGAGGTGGAGGAATGTTTCACGTCTATAAGGCACGTGGCTAGAAATGATGTATGACGCTTTTCTATTGGTTTCGCAATAAAGAACTTTTTAGGGGTGCACTTATTTGGCATATGAATAATATGACCTGCTCATCCTATCTTATGTAATTTTATAAATTTAACATCAGTATAGTTCAAACACTTACACAGCTCATGGTTATATATTCTTAGTCGCACATCATCCAACTTTATTACATCAAAATATTTCTTAAATTTTTTCTTTCAAAAGTTGCTAAAAATGTTTTATTTATTTATTGTCTCCGGGTCATAGCTTAAGTATCTAAAACATAAGGTTTCCGCCAGTATGAATACAGAAAAAAATTTTAAAAGAAAGATCAGAATGAAGGCGAAAATATAAACAATATAATTTTCCACTAATTTTTTTAGACAGATTCATCTATAGTTGCAAAACTGGAGTGGCATTTTTCGTAAGAATTAAAATTTGATATAAATTAATTTTCTTTAACTTTGTAAATTTTTTTGTTACTTCCTTTAAAAAAAACAGATACCGAGGTGGCCTGGTGGTAGAGGCTCGGCTTCTGGGGCGGATGGTACCTGATTCCATCTAAGAACCGCAGTATATGTGGACTTAGTGTAATTTGGTCAACGAACGAATCGATGGTCAAACGTCCTATAATTGATGTGGTACTGAAGTTCTGAGACGAAGGTATCGTCCTAGTCATCTGACCGCGATTCACTTTTTCAATGATTCGACTGAATCAGATGCAGTGCCCTCTAACGAACAAAAAGAGTATTTTAATGATTTCAATGTATTTATTCGGTTTATAATTATAATGAAGTATCAATGCAAACAAAATACTGCAATATATTGGGGAAAAAGGTACTTTGTAGATCTCCACAAAGTTTCAAAGTAGTTAAATGTTTTTTTCCAAAAAGAAATATACATTTGTAATTATTAATTGTATCCATCTTTGCGTATTTATTTTGACCTTCGTATAATTTTTATACAGAAACGGCTTTCAACTAATTCTAGAAGAATATTTCTGTAATAATCATATGAAATTTTGAAAACATCAGCAAATTTTTTTCTACCCCAAAATATGAGTTCGGTGAAGCCCTTCGCTTCATCTTTTCGAGAAGATAGCCTTAATTAAATAAATAAAAATCTAATTCGAATTTTAAAATAATTTTTACGTCATTGCCTCCCTCTTGTCTTAATCCACCACTGTGCTAAATTTGGTCGCCGTAAGTCCAACGGTGTGGGCGTACATAAAGAACCAATAAACGAACACACAAACATACTTTCCTCTTTTATATATATAGATTATTGCTCTCATTTTTAGCTTAATTCCTGTAATTCCACCAATCCTGTTGTTTCACTTGACAGTTTGTAATTGGCTTTTATTGCCCTTGGGTAAAAATATATGTATATATATATATACTAAGCAACTTTTAAAACATAGGGAAAACCTAAGCTTGGAGAAAGCATTGATTTTATTTTTTGCATCCAATTTGTAGGAATGCAGCTACTATAAAAATGAAATCCGAAACAAAAAATTAAAAATTATTTTATGTAAAAATCGAATTTTTCGGGATTAGCAAGCGTAAGAAATAAGTCAGAATAAAATATTGTTTTTCATCACAAAAACGTAGCAGGAAAAGCTTCAGAATTAAAATTAATTCAAAAGTTTTTAAAAAATAATAACTGGAATATAAACATTACCGAAAAAACAAACTGCAATTTATTTTCTCTCAATCCTTTTAGCCAAACAAGAGTTAGGAAAATGTGGGCAGTAAATGTAGTCGATTTCACTTCTACACTAAATTATATTGTTCACAGGAACAAGTTGAAAATATAAAATGAAAAAAAGTTCTAAAACAATTTTCATTTTTGAAATTTTCGAAAACAATTCATACATTGAATTAATTCATGGAACATCAAACTTTTTGGAATAATGGATATAAGATATCTTTAAATTAAAGTAGGAGAAACTTTGCTTGAATATAAAATGAAAGTAAAAGTTCTTAAGGAGGGAAAATCTGTAGTTGCTTATCTGTTTTTTGATAATGGTAAAGTAGAATTCATTGAAAGAACTAAACTAATTTAAAATAAATACTCCACGCGAAATTTGACTGAAGATAATGGTTGCTGTAGAATTCGGATACTATTCCATTACTGTCCAAAATCATTAGCTCCTGTGAATTAAGAAAGAAATTTATAAATCAAATTATCTGTCTGCTTCAGAAAAATTTAGTTATGCAGTTTTATTAATGATATTACAGAAAAAAATCACTTATCAAGGAAAAGGTTAGTGAATATTAAAAGTCCACCTCAAAATTTATTGGTGAAAAAGGAAATTGAATGTTTACTTAGTGATATTTTTGTCTTTTTCCGTGTTATTTATAAACTATACTTATTATTTTATGCTTTTCAGTGTAGCATATATTTTATCAATTGTATAAGTTTATTTTGTTGCAAGTTAAATCACAGATAACTGTTTAGTATCTGAATACTATTTTCTAAATTTGAATGTATACCTGTATTAGTTATCTTACATACATGTATGTTTCCTAAATGCTTTTTTTTATTTATTTATCTGTAGGCTATATTTACTGGATGGGATTCTTTAGTGGAACTTATGGTAGATTTTCGTGGACCCGATTTGGCACCAGAAAAGGACTACAACAAGAAATACTACATTTTTGCAGTTGTTTTTATCTTTATTGGAGGTTTCTTTAGTCTTAATCTCTTTGTTGGTGTTGTTGTAAATACTTACAAATATATGCACAAAGAAGTTAGTATTTCTTTTTTAGAAAATTTCTTATTTTGTACTTGCTTAACACTCTTAGCCCTACTGATGGCAATTATTACCCTTATATTAAGAGTTCTGTTATAACTGAAATGGATTTACAGATGAGATACAAAATAATACAAGCACCTTTGTAAAAGTAAGCTATTTTCATACCTGCAGTAGAGATATCCAACTTGGCCCAGATGTCTGCCACCTGTGGCTGTAAGAGAAATTCAGATCAGAGATCAGTCTCTCAATAGTTATCATAGGTTCTGCATGCATCCATCATACTCTCCAAGACATGCTGAATTGTTCGACTTTCAAAAAGGCATGATAGATGGAACTTTGGTGATGGAAAAGGCAAATATCTTGTGATCTGCAAGATGCACAGTTTCATGCATCTCCTTCCAGAATGCTCCCTTCAAAACTCAACACTGGACAAAGACAAACAAAGCAAAGAAAGTAAAAGGTTTAAAGCTTGTTCCTAGTCTTGTCATTTGGCACTCAGTTCTCTTCAAGGTCAATGTCATAAGTAAGATGTTACATAGTGAAAATATAGATGTGTCTAGTGCTGTAGAAAGGATTGACAAAACAAGACAAGTTATGACAGAAATGAGATCAGACAAGGGGTTTCAACAGGTTCTGGTTGATGCACATGACTTCTGTAACTGTATTGAAGCAGAATTTCAAGACTAAAAGCTCAACCATTGAAAAAAAAAGCAATATGATTATGAATCTCTAAATGAAGCTTCTCCAAAGGAGATTCAAGCAAAGCTTCTTTTTTATATATATACTAGCTGTTACCCGCGACTTCGTGCGCGAAGAATTTGAATTGCTACTTTTTTTAAATTTACGAATGTAAATGTTTCGTTATATATAGAAAGGGGAAGTCAAAAGTTCTGACGGTTGATAATACATAATTGGACGACTAATTTAATTCTCTGTTACTGTAAATTACATCATTGTACTCAATGGTATCATCTGCTCTTTGGAATATATCATCCACCATGCTATATGTCATCTGCTTCTACTGTTTAAAAGAATACATAAGACAAAATATACCTTCCTATTATAAAAACTCTGACAACCATATCATATACGTCAATGGACGATCCTGGTTTGTTTATTTTGGATTCATAGACCGTTTTCCGGTAACCTTCCGATTTAAGCAATCGCCAAATCTATTTGGCAACTGTATCAAGCGCCAAGCTGGAAATAAAGGTGAATTAGTTCAAAGTCTAACCGTTGCCTAGCAACGGAGTAGCTATAAATAATCGTTATTTCAAAATCGTCTGCACGCATTTTAAAGTTTTGGAACTTTTAAAAATTAATAACAATCGAAGGGAAAATGTCAGAGAAATAAAATTAGTATCATTGAAAAGGTAAAAATTTGAACTTTAAGATGGTATAAAAATATTTTTTGTCGGACAGTTTGCTCCGAAGTTACGGCGGAAAAACGATTTCGGTTATTTTCTAATTAACTGACTGTTTAATTAACTTTGGGACTTGGAAAAGTTCATAAGTGTCTTCCCCTTCTCTTAAATAATAAGTGTACAAAATTTGGTTGAAAACCGTCCATTGGTTTAGGAGGAGATGTGGAACATAGCCACATACATACCCACCCACATACCCACAATGACTTTTATTTATATTAAGATATATTCTAGACATTACAATCAACTCTTTTGCAGGAGGACCGCTTCGAAAAACTAAACGCTGCAAATGAAAAATTTGGTTTTTATCTAACATCAAGATCAGCATGAGTTTTATCAGCTTGATTTTTATTGACTAAAGAAATTTAGATGTACATATACGTTTTTCATTATAACTTCTACAGTATCTGTTTATTTAAAATGAATAAACCTATCCTAATATAAAAGTATCATGCAGAAATAGCATATGGCATATCATATTAACTAATATCTTAAAATACTAAAAAGAATAAATAGTTCTTTCCCATATATCTTTTACTTGAAATTATTATCAGCAGGATTGTCGATTTTGTTTTTTTTCAAAAAAATCGATTGATTTGATTTAAATCGGATTTTTTTATTTAAATCAAGATTTTTTTATTTTAATGGTTTTTTTAAAACTACATATATATATTTAACATTTGTATATCGGACAATGAGCCCTACAGTCATAGAATTATATATATATATATAACAACATACCAGGCATTAAGCTGTACTTTCTTTTAAAAAAAAACAAATTAAAAAAATTGAGTTCAAAAATGTAACAACTATTTAAAAAATATTTGTGAACTAAAATATAAAAATAATATACTTTTGAAATATAAGACAATTTTATTAAGGAAAAAAGGAACAATATAATAAAAATTGTCATTTCTTGATTATAGATATATTATTGTATGTTAGAATACTGGAGAATTTTACACTCGGCTGTTAATTTGTTTCCTTACAAACACAAGTTTTGAAGCTTTCTCTAATCCTAATCTGTTTCACCCAAAACATTAAATAAAAAAAATTTTCTAGATAAAATTTTTAAATTCAGGCTTCGAGGTGCATTGAGTCACCATCAGGACTACCTGTGTGCCAAATTTCACGACTGTAAGTGCGATAGATTTGTCTGGACATTGCGCACACGCTCACAAACATTGCCTTTTATAAATATCGATCATAGTTTAAATTGCACTATGTAGATGTTTGTATTTCTTTTGGAACGAACATTTACGTGCATAACTTAATTATCTTACATTTGAACATTATTGCGATATAAAAACTTTGTTGTCCCCAACACTATTTAGTTTTCTCCAGTAATAAAAGGAAACTCACTGCATTTTACTATGTTCTTTCTTTGTGAACATGATCCTTTCACAATATTTATTTTATTTTATAAAAAAAAGAGCATATCATACTTTGCATTTTATTGTGTTGCCCATTAGAGATTTATTTAACCCTTTGCGGCGAAGTGTGCCAGTTAATGGCACACTTAATTTCACTCGCTTCTCAACCGTTAAATTCAACTATAAATGGAAAATAATATGTTTAGGATTGGGCTAATAGTACTCCTTTTAGAATGTATATAGCAGTTTTATGAAATTTTGTTTCAGAATAGGAATTACTAGAGATAAAGTTTGGGAAAATTCCTTGACTCGGAGATAAGAAATTTTTCAGTTCTGGATGTTTAACAATTTTAGCAAAGTAACTCGAAAATTTTGCTCCAATATTCTTGAAGTTTTAATTAATAATTTTCTGTAAGATTCAACAATAATTTTTGAGTGTATCAAGGTGGCTGTATCTAAGGGGGTTCTCATGAGGGGGGTGACCCGAAAGGGGGACGACCCCCCCCCCTCAGAATGAAGTAAGTTTAAAAACCTTTTTTTGTAGATTCTTTGTCAATATACTAAACCCATTCATGATGTTTTCTCATCATATTTCCAAAAAATTCCGCCGCAAAGGGTTAAAATCTAATTTGCTTGTGTTCTCAAAAATAAAGACATGGAAAGTACTCTAGTTACATCAATTCAATAAGATATTTTTTTTATGTTCTATATATTCCTTCTTTAAATATACATTTAAAAATACTTTAAAATCACTATTTAAAGATACATGAACAATTTTATTTCATTAAAGCAGATTAACTTGATATTTAAAGTAAAGTGATTTAAATCAGTGGATAATTCTATATTGTTGACAATAATGCATGAAATCAAGATCAATCAGCATTAGCAATTATATCTCATTTATTGCTTGCATTCTTGTCAAAAAGTGTGTCTTACTTATGCACATTATTTTTCTTTGTTCAATTTTGACATAACAGAAGAATAGCTTTTCAAAAAAGTAGCTTGAGACTTTTTTAATGATCAACAAGAAAGTAAGATTTGTATTAAGCAGATCAATATGATCAGATCACATAAATTGGTACACCACTTTTAATCATCAATATTTAGATCTTATAATAGTTGGATTGGTTGTTGATTTAAATCAAATCTTAAATACCAAACCTCCAAATAACCTTAAATCATTGTTTAAGGTTATTTGGAGGTAGCAGTAAGGCATGTGAACTCTTCTAATTGAAGGATGGGATATCTCAAGATGTCAATCAAAGAAAAAGTTTTAAACTTTCAAATGCCAATAGGCAATTTAATTCTCTTGACAATTAGTTAGCATTTGTAAATATGTGTGGACTCTAGTTAGGAACATAATTGTCTCCTTTAGATTTTTTAATTAATTGAGTGAATTAATTATAATTAAATATTAGATAGCTATGCATTGTTCACTTTCTGTTAATATTTTGAGGAAAATCTTTCAATGATCATTATTTAACGATCATATTCCTTATTTTGACACCACCTAATGGCTGCTGGCTCCTACTGCTTTTTTGAAGAATTGTAGTAATTCTTGGAAAATAATTACCTTATTTTTTCCATGCTTCATGATAAAATATTTTTTGATCAAGACTTATATGACAACTCATGTATAATTATTAGATAGAGTAGTACCATGAAAACTATCAGAACCATTTATTAAATCCTGAAGGGTGGTGGCTTATTAAAGCATGATTGCATGAATAGGAAATTCCTCCCTATGCAGAATTTTCTTTTTATGATTCACCAAAATGGATTTTTTTTTAAAAATAAAATGTTGACTTCTTAACCTCTCAAACTTCAATTGCATTCAAAAATTATGCAGATGTTGCATTTATTTTAATTTACTGAACTTTCAAGTGGAAGCACATAATAAAAATATATTTTTTGGAATTAGCATACATAATATTAAAGATTAGAATTCACTAAATGACTTTGAAAACTGCTTATTTTGAGCAAACACAGTAAAAAATGTTTATATTTCAAATAAAATAATATAAAAACTATTTAATTGCTCATATTAAGCCATACTGTTTCAATAGTTGCAAATATATATTTGGTAATTTGGAAAAATTTGAAGTTTTGGATAGCTCTCAAGCCACATATATTTTCAATTACCCTCTAAAATTAATCCAAATATGTCAACAGTTCTTAACCTTTCATATTCATAGCCCTATTTCACAAGTTCTTTGTGAAAAAAAAATATTTTCTTGCTATACGAAATGTTCATATAAAAATAGAAAGAAAATCAAAGAGAAAACATTAATTGATGATAGTCAAAAAGAAATATAGTTCAATACATTTATCTTTAGGTATGTTTCAAAATAAAATTTTTTCCTTTGTTGTTGGTTACTAATACTATAAAATCTACAAGATCCAGGTTCTGTTAAGAGTTTTTGCAAACCCAAAATTCCTTCACGCCCTTAAAAAGATTATTTATTAAGATTTATTTCTTCTTATAAAGATCTAATATATATAATATTAAATAAAATTTGAGTAATGCAAGTTTTAATTAATGAAAGTTTATTTTCACATTAAAGTGTCAAACACTGCTATTTTATTCTATAAAAAGTAATAATATTTATATTTCAGAATTAAAATTAATATAGATCATTATATTTTCAGGTGGAAGGTGGAGACATTCTATTATTGTTAACTGAAACTCAAAAATTCTATTACCGTGCTATGGTTAAATTTAGTAGAAGAGCACCCAGTATTCTCGTTGAACCTCCGAAAGATAAATTTTCTCGTCTATTTTATAGAATCTCTAAAAGTTGGTGGTATGTAACAATTTTTCTTAGCAATTAAGAGCATTAAAATGTATGATGATCAAAAGGTATGTCGAAAATGAAAAGATTTGTATCAAAATTAATCTACAGTAAAAAGAAAAAAAAACGTGTTTTTGTCTGTCACAAGAACTCCTCCAAAATGGTGAAAAGTAGTGACATGAAATTTGTATGTGCCATTCTGGGGTGCATTTCTAGGTCAACTGGGATATTTTCAACTTTCAGAATTATAATTATTCTTAGGATATTCAATTAATAACTTATTTTACTCAATTTTTTTACCAATAACGTCTGAAATAATTATCACCCAAAAAATGATTTATAAACCATCTGAAAAAGTGAACAATTATCTTTCCAATGACATTAGTTTAAGTAGTCTGCGATGTTTCAACAGATTTTACAAATTTTTCAACAGTTCTCATCTGTGTTTTAAGGTCATTCAAAGTTACTATTTTTACTTTCATCTAAAAGGTGAGATCTAGGAGAAAAAGGAGGAATACTATGCGGTGTCTTTCCTTCCAGGGACAGAAACACCAAAAAAAGATATTGGTACTGTTGGTCATGGTAATAAAAACCATCATATGAAGGAACTTCTGTTGTCATCATATCTATGATGGGCAGGAAAGAATGAAATCCTAAGGGTTGCTAAATTTATGCCAGGTGTTTCAAAGTATGGAAAAAAATCGAGGGGTTTAGCTGTTGTATGAAGGGGTCAAATGGCACAGGAGAAGGCAATCAAAAATCAGCAAAAGACACAGTGATGAAAAACTGTTTTACTATGTTTAAAGTATTATGTAACATAAGCACTTGGACTTGAAAATATTCTTTTTCCAAGCAATGCCAGGTATATTGACTATTATTGTTATAAAATTCATAACTTAAATGAGATATAGCCAATCAAAAACTATTTTAAACCTGTTCATGAACTTAACACAGCATGCTGCAGTTTAAAATATCTAAACTCTCTATGATGGTCTCTATTTGTTCAGGCAGTTTTCATTTGTGAAGAAAATGCCATCCTAATATTAAAATTTGCATTGATTTCATTTAATTAGAAGGAAATGGCCCATTTCGAACATAAAAATCAGATTTAGTTAAAAGGATGCAGTACAAGTGGTGGCATACTTTGGGGACAGAAGCCTGGTGCATATTAATACTTTAAGTGCAGTCCTGTTTTGGCATCCTTTCTGTTTAACCAGCAACATCCAATTTCATGGATATATGCTGGTGGCCAGAGATCTGTGTGAGGTTGCAATAAGACTGCATATATTTAGATACATTCTTTTATGATCTTCAAATTATTTAAAAGTTATTAATAAATGAATATAATTTTTTAAAATTGTGTATTTCCAGTCTACAGTGACTGATGTGACCTAAACAAAGAGTATTCTGTCAGTTACCAATGATTGATGGAGTCCTAACGAAAAGGATACTGTCACTCACTGGTGACTGACATAGTGTTTAACATGTTAAATCCATTGGAATCAAACGTCCTTCCACTGATGTCAGGCATGAAAGACTTCCGCTTTTAAGCGGAAATCCGCTTTTTTGAATGTCTTTCAGGCTGTTTCTGAGATCAATGCAAAACCGTCGAGAAATCGTGACCGAAAAATGTGGGGGGTGGGTGGAAGCAATGTCTGAATCCGAAATGAATGCCATTTTTCCTGCGTCACAAAGTAAACAGAGATGCATTCTCTGGGGTTTACGCGCCGTATCTATCACCCTAAGTCAGGGATGGCGAACCAATGGCACGCGTGCCATTGATTGCACGCGACACAATATTTTGGGCACGCCACCGACCACAAAGTTCACTATGAAGCATTGACGGTACTATTTGGCGGCACGTCTATGACCTCATTAAACATTTTTTTAGAAAAAATGGCACGTTGATACATAAAGGTTCGCCACCCCTGCCCTAAGTGATTGGCACACAGCGTAATGGAGGAAGGCGGAACTTCTCCCGTATAGCCGAATGACGACCGCTCTACAAGTAGGTCACGCCTTGCTGTTGAAATCGCATGTCAGTGAGCTGCTATCGCCGATGTTGAATGCTAACGGTTGTTATGCAAAGAACTTCTACTTTCATTTGTCTTGTGTTTGGCGGATCGCACGTGTGATGCTGTATGTTTAGTGTTACGTTTGTCGATTGTCAAGATCAGCGTTTGTGAGTGTTTCCGAGAACCAAAATGGGGATTAACTTAAATGATGCACATAAAGTTCGTTCCATAGATGCGAACGAAAAAGATAAATTTAAATTCGAGTGGTTGAATAAATCTATAAAAATTAAACTGCCGGCGAAAGGTAACAATACGAGCGTGGAAGAGATAGCAGTAAAAGTAGGAGATTCGATCAAGAAGATCGATATAAGTGGAACTAAGCATTCTAAGCTTGAGAGATTATTTCATATTTATGTCCTTAATTTAATGCTTTTTAAAGAAAGTATTACAATTATTAAACAATCTTTAAGTTGCTGAACTCGAACATTATTCAAAATAAGTTAGTATACATGTATTGAGATTGTATGTTGGGAATTTTTAACAACAGATCATAAACCTAAAATTATTAACATATATGAGATGAAGAAATCATTTCCTATATTTTAAATACAGAATACAACAGCTGTTCTAGAATAGATTCAGATGTTGAAGCAGCACCAAAAAAATTTCGGTGTCTAAAGGAATTTATTAAATGCACAATATTTCAAAATTCTCAAAACATAAAATTGTATAATATGTCAAGTTCTTTTGATTATTTTCAGAGTTTAATAAATAGAGAACAATTTTAACTGTAGTGTTAATATACTTGTTGCTAATTTATTGAAATATTAATTTCTGTGAAAATTAAATGTGATTAAATTGTATATCTTTGTTAGGCAAAATCATTTGTATTTTAAATTGTAATCTAATGACTTGTTACAAGCATAATAGGCCATGTTTACTAAGGTAATTTTAGAGATATGCGAAATGATCTGTATTATACAAAAATCTATAAACCATACAACCTCTGGTTCCAAGTTATGCGTTACAAAGATCTTCTACTGCATATGATAATATATATTCTTAGGCACTTTTGTCATTTTTTTCCTCCCTTAAATAAACTGCTTCATTTTCAAAAAGTATGCAATTTTGTTATGATACTATCTGTTGTTCTTCAACGTTGAGAAAATAGAAGGAACTCTGAACCTCTTGTATGGTATTTAAAAATCAAAATTCTGTGCAAATAGAGAAAAAAAAAAATAGTATGTAAAATTTTATATATACTACTTTTAATTGCTTGTTCTGTATGTATTTTAAGTAGTAACATCTTGTGCCTTTGCGTCTGTATATATATATCGATTTTGTGGTAAATTTTGTATTCGCGTAGAGTTCAGCTTTTTTGAACAGCTTGCACTTTCATGCCTGTGATGTGGAAATTTGGAGAAGTGGGTGCCAGCTTAAATGTTGACCTCATCATCTGACCTTAACTCAAAATTATGATGTCCTTCCCAAAATAACACTCATGTGACTTCAAAACAAGATGTTAATATAATTAAATTTAACTATGTATAATTAATTTAAAATGTAGAATCATTAAAAAGTTATTAGCAGTCAAAATTTGTGACTCCCCAATGCGTAAATTCTGTTTTGTATACATATTGAATTAGTGACACTAACTTTCTCTATTAAAATGCTAAGAAACTTAAACAAATAAATACACATATTTCAGTTTAAAGTTCCATATTTATTTCATACATATTGATTATTTAGCTATAGTTCAAATATTGATGTTAAAAGATTCTTTTCGATCTCTCTCTCTCAATGAATAAAATATTACAATGCACTGCAAAAATTTGAATCACTCATTTACACCTTATGATTGTTTAAGAATTATAATGAAAAAAATAATGACTCGCACATAAAACGAAAAATAAAATGAAGTATTATAGCATATTAACTTTCAAAAATTTTTAGGTGAAAAATATGATGTGAAATGAAAAGTGTTCGATTTTTCCTTACAGAAAATGCAAAATATCGAGTAAAATCTGAGTGACATTTCTAAATACAGTAACTTTTTGTGAAACATTTGTATAATTAATTTTAACAAAATAACACTGTGTTTGGAAATAAAACATACAAATAAACATTTTAAAAGCATTTTTAATAATTGCATTATTTTTCCCAAAGAGATAGTGTTTAAATGTAAACACACCTAATATTGTTGATTTTAAAAATTGCTATCTGGCAAAAATATTCATTGCTGACAGAATTATATATGTAAAATACATGAATGTAATATAATAATCCATGTGTAACAATGCAAATCATCCTCATGTTATTTTGCAATTCATTTGTATACCACTTTGAATAGCCAAATAAAATTTTGTGATGATCATATAATTTTTATTGATTGATCTGTTGTTGACAATGATTCATCCTCTCACCCACCCTAATAGAGCAATTGTTAAATGTAATAAAAATGATGCTTGAAGTTAACTAAAAAAAAATTGAGAAGATTATTGAAAAATAAAGTTTTTTAAAAATAATGCATTTTTTTATATGTATCATTTGAAATACATTTATTTAGCTACTCAAATTTCATGCGAATGAAAATCAAAAATAAAGATATTAGTCAATGACTTTTTCTCTCCCAACCAAAATTATAAGGTTAAGACCAGAAATATTTTCATGATTAAATTTAATCTGTTTACATTTTGATATTTCACGACCTGAGAGAACAGCTGGGCAAATTAATCATTAATTAAATCCATTTTAATAAATACAAGTCTTACTTAATATTAAACCTTATCAACAATTTAATTTATCCCAGCACATCCAACAGAAATCGAGACGCTAGTGGGAATACTGAAGACCATTGAGGGACATATGCGTCTCACACTATTGTGAAAAATCTAAAAGCAGATAAAATTCTTTATATGTAATATATTTATTGTCATGTGATAGGATTCTTGTGACCATTTTAATGGACATTTGTGTTTTATTTACAAAAGTTTCTTTCCATTCAAAGCCCTTACATCCCACTGTCCAATGCATTGGATGGTCCCATGCTATCATCTATCGATTATGTATAATTAATTATAATAGTTAATTATTTTAAGTTATTTATTAACGATATTAATTAATGTAAAATTAATAAATTCATTATATATAGTGTTATATAATCCAATCAAGAGTATTAATCTCAATTTTTGTGAAAATTGATCAAAAATTATACCTTTGGGTCTCAAGATAATTCAGTGCTCCTTTCAAGTGTTAACGCCGAACCCGCATGATCGTGCAGGTAACGAAATATTCCACCTAACAAGCTAAAAATTAACTCTTAATAAACAAATTTTTCATTTATTTCAACATTAAATTAACAATTGGTATCTAAACGATTAAAGATGCATTAATAATTTCCTAATTGCGACAGATAAGTAATTCAAATGTGTAGTGTGCATTTTTTTACCAAACTAGATTGAACGTGACTATAATTGAAATATGGACTGTCTCTGCCGTCTTTTGCGAAAAATAGATACTATTGATATTCTGGAAACCAGAACAGTCGTTCCTTTCGAGTATTTATTACATAGAACTATCCAACAAGCAGAAATGCTAGCTAGTGTCAAACGCGCACGATCGTACGGGCTCAGTCTTAAAGGGTTATAAATGAACTTAAAATATAAAAATTACTGAAAAAAACATCTAATTCTTTTCAGACTTATATGGAGACAACCCTAAATTAATCAAATCATGTAGCCTACAGTTATTTACATTTATGCAGCAATTTAACTTGGCACCTCTAATGAACAAAATACTAAAATTGAGCAAGAAAAACTGAATATTTGTCATCAACATTATTCATCTCATGAAAGTATGGAATTGCACTCACTAATAATATGTTTTGTAAAATATCATATAAACAAATCATAACATAATAATCAAATGGTGTTTATTTATGATATCACCAAAAATATTTTGTTCTCTCACTTATATGCAAGCTTGATTCTCACAACTACAAATCTTAGTAGACAAAATCTTAGTCTACAAATCAATAGTTCAGAAATACTGTAATGTGAATCATGCCTTTACTTCCAGTTGGTACACCTCAAGGTGTTTACCAATCAAATTTCCCTGTAAGGTCATAATTTTTTTTTCAAAAGGAAATAATTATTTTTGAATTTTGTGTAGGGAGAAAGGCTTCCTGCTTTCCAGTGAAAATGGTTGTTTTTAAAAAAGATAATTAATGTAAAAGGAAAAAAAGGTATTTTTAATTCAGGACACTCATCTGATTTGCAAAACTAGTTATTATACTAAATGTTTCTGTCTTCACCAGAATCAGGCATTTATTGATATACTGGAGGCAGTGGCGAATCCAGGATTTGGGTCTGGGGGGGGGGGGGGGAGGGCATAAAAATTTTGTATCGTAGTGACGAATGTCAAACCTCATGGCTTATATAAACCAAAACACTTTAACTTTACAGGGTTTCCTCTCCTGACAATAAGAATAATAAAGAACACTACAATACTTTCAATAATTTAATAAAAAATACAATGAAATAACTAGCCAAAAAATGTTTTCGACCGCACCAATGCTACAACTATAAGTGTAATAACTAGAAAAGTAGGAAAATTTTCGAGCCTGTCAAGTCAGAAAGCAATGTTGTTACGATTTTATTACTATTTTTTTTAAATGAATATTAAGATCAAACAGTTGTAGTGATTTTAAATTAAATCAAGAATTTTGGTTTAGCTCTGGAGTGGGGGGGGGGGCTGCAGCCCGATAGCCCCTCCCCTGGATTCGCCATTGGCTGGAGGGGACAAGAGAATAACATTTTATTCGATAAGCAAAGGTTTTTGCTTTCAAGATTTTATGAATCAACTAAAATATTGTTTTCTATGGATTCATAAATTAAATGAAGTAGTATTTCACAGTTTAACAATATTTATTAATTCTTTAATTTCATTCTAGATTGTAAATTTTGTTTGTCCTTAACACTTTTAATGCCATATGATGCACTGGTCACTGTATGTATCTCTGATTAAATGCAACATAGGATGGCTGATCATCCTACGGTACCATCAAATGACAACATTTCTTTTATTAATTATTTTGGCCCCCATGTTTGCAAGAAATAAATAAGCAAGTGTTTCATAGCATATTTAGTCTGAAATACCTCAAAGACAATCTCGAATGCATCGTGTGGTAGTTAATGTGTTAAAATCTCTAATACTGAATTTTTAATACTGCTTTTTAATTTCCTTAGGTTTAGTCTGATTATCTGCATTGTCATATGTGCAAATGCTACAGTTGTTGCTATACAGTTTCATGCTAAACCTGAATTTGTTAGACATATTCGCAAAATTTGGGAAGCTGTATTTACTTCTATATATTTTGTAGAATTCCTAATAAAAATAATTGGACAGAGGAAATTTTATTTCAAAGACTACTGGAATATTTTTAGCCTTGCCATTTTAATTTTAGACATAATTGGTAAGTTTATATTTAATAAATTATGTACCTCATTATTTAACAACTTCCATCCTTTGAATGGTTATGTTTTAGTAATTTTGTATAATTTTAAAATTGACCAAAAACATTCCCAATAGAATTTTCTTTTTCGATTAGAATAGTATTTTTATTGTATTCATACAGAAATTTGTATGCATTAAATTCACTGTACTTTTTACACAAGTCCTGAAGACAAAGGAATACAACAAAGAAGAAACTGAAAAAGAACAGTTCTCTCTTATAATTTTATATCTATATCAAATTCAGGTCCTCCCAGCTAGCGTGCAGTGACTCAGTCCCACTAAGCAACTAACACATTGCTTCAAAAGCACCAAGTGATTCTGCCACATTATCAGCAACCTGAGTCAAAATATTACTACCTCAGTGCTCTTTTCAGTTTATAATTTTAATATACAGTAAAATTTTGAAATTCCAATACTATTCCATTGAAGGTGGATAAATTCTAAAAAGAATGATATGAAACACATATGTGTAGTAGGATCTAAAATAAGCCATAGAATGGATTTCATGAAAATCTGACCAATTTCAGCTTATACTTTTAAATAAAGAGAATAGATAAAATAAAGAAAAGTGAAGACCATCTTTCGTTTACGTTTTTGAAAATATATTTTATTAAGTCATCTTATGATCATGATTGCTAGCAACTTCTTTCCATGAGGGATAGAGGAGGCAAGAGAATAAATGTAACTTGCTATAGTTCTAATTTAGAAGTGTATGACCGATTTATAAGTTTTAAATATGGGAAGAGATTGATTTATAACTCTAATCTAAAGTACTGGATTAGATATAAATTCCTTTAAAAAGGATTAAAAACATCAGTTTATTAATGGATCTGGAATAAGCATTCAATTAGTTCATTTAGCTTAAAAATAATTTATATATATGATACATTCAATTTATCCGCATCTTTAAAATTCTTTTCATGCTGCTTAATATTAAAAATAAAGCACTTGTACTTTAACTTAATGAGTCATGTGAATCTTCAGTTTCCCTGAATCTCAATAAGTTGCTGAATTAGCAAAGATCTGGGGAAGTCCCATTTCAAAAGCATAAAACCTGTTAGCAAGGTTCTTCCATGCTTAATGTGACCATACGTCCCGTTTTTGGGTAGCATGTCCTGTTGTCCCCAAGCACAGCTTCGGGACACCAAAATGTTCCATTTTCAGAGAGAGATGGAGCAACCTATGGTAACAATTTTTTAAAAAAAAGTGCGAAAAAAAATTCGGCAGTAGTGCCTAGTAGCGAGACGATAATTGGGCATGCACAATGCGTCTCGCACATTATGTAAGTCAGTGAGAAGCCTACTAGCTCGCATTTGTTTCTAACTACAACACCGCAAAAAGTGACAGAATGGAACACCGGGAATGTTTTAACCGAAAGTCGTTGGGTGGAATTGTTCAAACACTTTCACACCAATAATTTGAATCATAGGAATTTTCTTAACATTATTGAATATGTTCTATGTCTGCCCACCACCCAAAAAAAGGTCTTTTCTGTTATGAATAGGTTGTGGACGAGCAAAAAAATACAACTGCAAGTCCCAGTCCTTAAAGCAATGTTAATTACCAAAGTAAATTTTAAGAAATCTTGCCAAGAATATCATTCTTATTTGAAATTAATGCCAAATATACTTACGGAAAAATTTGTTTTTCTGAAAAATACCATATCACATAAATTATTTGTTTTCAAGTGTTCAAATTTTTCTTTTCATTGATAAATAAAAATTGAAGAAATGTGTGTTTTCTTGGATACACATAATTTTACCTAAAAATTAGTAGATGTCCCGTTTTGAGAGAAAAAATAAATCATCATTTTATGCATGCTTTTTCTCTGTTTGGCACTTCAGCCGCTTTGTGTACAGGAATTTTAACAATTGCCAACTCCTTTAAATGATCCTACTGCTCCAACCAATTTATATCTTGCATATATAAAATATAAGCATTATTTCTAAAAGATTAAATATAGAATTCATGGATCACAAAACATAATATTTTTTAAGCCCTAGAACAGAAAAAAATATCTGATACTTAAGTACTTACCAAGGGGGGGGAAAAACCCGAAGTTAAATAAAGAAAATTAAAGTAGGAAAATAATTTAAATCGGCTTGTTTTGAGAAGATTTTATTATTATATAGCTAGAACCATAGTAATCAGAAACAAATATAGATAAAATTATTAAATAGAGCTACATAATTTTTACTGATTCAAATCCATATGGCAATTCATAAAGGGATTACCTTTTGATATACAATACATAGAAAATGAATAATCAAAATGAAATGTTTTGGATAACACAAATACTTAGATTTTATTTTAATTTCTTTACTACTCAATTTTAGTTGTAAAATGCATTTTTAATACTAATAAAAATTTTATTTTTCCTGTTATTCTTACATTTTTACTTGTTTTAGGTGAGATAATTCAGCAAGTACTACAGACCTCAGTTAATTTGCTGTCTTTTGTTTATGCATTCCGGATTTTGCAGATTTTCCATTTACTACATTTGGCAAAGTTTTTCACTAATATTCGACTCCTCACATATGCAATAGTGGGTTCATTCACCTCACTTCTGCATTTAAGTGTATTGATGTGTCTAGTAATTTTCATTTACTCTATTCTTGGTATGTCACTTTTCGGACACATAAAACATCATTCTCTAATTGACGACTTTGTAAATTTTGAGACTTTGATAAACAGTGCAATTCTCCTTTTTCGTCTCTCTACTGCGGAAGATTATGATTCGGTTTATAAAGACCTAACTACTGAATATCCATTCTGTGATCCAGATAAAATCCCTAAACAATGTGGAAATAAGGTAAAATCTATTCGCAATTTATTTTATTAATTAAATTTACTAAATTATATTCTTTTAACTTAATGCGTATAATTTTTAAAATAGTATCAGTTTTATTTATGAATTTGATGACAAAGTGAAGAAAAGCAAATATATTTAACTAATTAAATTATTAAATAGCATCTTCACAAGCAGTCTGTTGGCTTTTGTGAAATGTTACACATTAGATGTTTCTTTAATTAAACATTATACTTTCTCTTTTTAGAGAATAAAATAATTTTAGGAAAATTTTTTGAATAGATATCATGGTATGACAGCTCTATGTATTTGAAATCACACATATACAGAGGAAATATTCTTATTCACAAGAATGTAAAATACATATTCTTAATAATTTAAACTTATTTTCATATAATCCTTTAATATACATTACATTTATACTATTATATTATTTATATTATTATATTATTTTACTTTACATTTATGTTTTTTTTAAAAAAAAAACCCTTCTCATGAAAGTTAATATTTAAAATTGTATTTCTAACTGAAAAGTTATAATTAAATTTAGAATAAAAACAACTAACTAGTAGCAAAAACATGTTATGAAATAATTATGGATAGCAAATTAAAATATATATACAGGGTGTCCCAAAAAAGTGGAACAAACATTTATTTCCTTAAATAATGCACCTAGACATATACTTTCAATTACAAAGTGTCATAAAATAAGGTAGGAATCCGTGTGAAAACACTTTGGCTTCTGTGGAAGTTGAAAATAAAAAGTTAAGAAAATTAAATGTTTATATATGTTTCCACTTAGAACAAAAGTGTCGACGAGTAAAATGTTCCTCTTACACTCATCTATGTATAAACTAAGTTTCGCGATTCTATCTGCAAAACTTTCAGAGAAATATTAATTTTTAAATTTAAAGGGGCTGCTCATAAATTTATATGGAGGTGTTTATTGCAAAAATGCAAATTTATTCAACATGGAAAAATTGCGAAATGCAAATATTTGTCTAGTAGTACATCATCTAATCATCATGGATTGAAAAAAATTTGCCAATGACGCATATTGCTACTCAGTTTCATTGGCAGATAGTTGCAATTATACCAGCATACCAAATAGTTCTAGAAAGCACCAAAATCCGCTCATTGCATACAACTAAGTGACATAATGCTTGAAGATGAATAAATATCCTTTCAATCTTTGAACTTAGCCAGAACTGGGTTTCATTTGACGATAGGTCAACTAATGTTCTTTTTTTCCCCTTCAATCTCGCCCATGGTTCGCCTTGGCGTTCTTGATTTGTTTTGTTTGTTTCGATTTCTCTTTCATTGGCTATTTTCATGTTGCCTCAATGGGAACTTAGCTGGTTACTATGTATTCATTTTCTGTTGTTAAACTTCAGTCATCGGAAAAAGATACGACTGCAATTTTCTTAAATACAATTCCGATAATTACAGCTACAAGTTTGGACTGTTTTTATTTAATTATTTGTCCACGCCAGCACAGCCTACCCAGAGGGTGTAAGGTAATGCTATTTTTAAAAAATAGTATTTTAATTGTATTCTAGTAATATTTTTATAGCATTTCTTGCTTCTGAGCAGATGAGTCATAACTGCTGATATATCATCGTGGATATTTTTAGAAGGCTAACAATTTGAACTACTTTTGTAAATACTTCAATTAATGCTTTATTTGACTATTTTTGAGATTTAACAAGAGTTAGCAAATACATTGTCATTTCTTGATTCCACCCTTTTAATAACTTATTAAAATATGTATATTATACCTGAAATGTACATTGAAAAACTGGATCAAACAGCAGTGAGCGGAATGGAAAAGTGGTCTAAGTCAATAACATTGTCTTATAATATCTCTGTAAGTTTTGCAAAGAGAACTTTTAAATTTTGTATGTGACTAGATGAATGTAAGAAAAACATTTTACTAATTATTTTTCACTACGGGGGCCGTATAAAAATTTAATTTTTTAACTTTTTATTTTCATCCCCTTAGAAGTCAAAGTATTTTCATACAAATTTTTACCTTATTTGATGAAACTTTGTGATTGAAAGTATATGTCTAGGTTCAATATTTAAGGAAATAAATGCTTGTTCCACTTTTTTGGGACACCCTGTAATATGTTTAATCACGTGTGATCATTTAATTACAAATAAACTGAGAAAAATGTTCAAGAGTAATCAGAGTTTAAAAGACCTTATTTCTCATATTTCTGATTTATAAAAAATGAGAAATTATACTTAGTCACTTTTTAATAGAAATTTAATAAAGCCTAATGGTGGTTGTAATCAATTATAATCTAATACCTGTAGTTTGTGGTAGATATAATATATACTAATATCTCAAAAGTAATTTTTGTAAGAAATGAGAAAGACAAACCAGTTTGAAATTTCAAATCCTGCTAATCAAAAACAATAAAAAATTAGTTAATTCAATTTAAATTGAAACTCATTTCTTAGCTATGAAGTACAATGATGCTTAATCACAAGACTGTAAGTCATGTTTAAAAATTGTCTGAAGAAATATTTAAAGACTGTCAGTTATTTCTTAAATAAACAATTATTTTTATTTACGGTCGGACCTCTATTTTGCTAACTTTTCCTTGGAACCAAGAACATTTTGCGAATTTCTTCGTAAAATAACCTCCTAATAGCGAAGTGCATTCTCTATTTAACAAACTTTTTCCTTGTGATCCAATATTTTTTTTCTCCCTATTTCTCAAAATATTTCTGAACATTTCAAACTTATTCTTTCTTTTAACACATTTTATGGTGATCAATGACCTTGAACAGATTTTACCAGTCGCCTAGCTCACCGTCAGCTGTAAAATCGCTGTCACTCTTTGCATTTCATTCAGGAAGTGCAACCTTTATCCACTCCCCCCCATGTCCACTTCACTAGAAAAACTTTCAATATCCCCCTTTCACCCTCAATGGAGCTGTACAGTGTCCTTGAACTAGTCTTCCGTTTTCTAGATTGTTGATCAGAGTCGTGCTGGTAACTTCGGTTCTTGTAGCTGGAAAATGTCAAAGCGAAAGTGCTTGAGCATCAAAGAAAAAAATTTAATTCTTCATGAGGTGGATAAAGGCGTGAAGAAAAAGGATATTGCTTAAAAATTTGGTATTCCCCCAACCATAATATAAAATCGTGATAAGATACAAAATTATGATTCATCGAATTCTTTTTCAAAACGTTTAAAAACATGTGAAAATGTGGATGAGGCAGTTTTGAAGTGGATACGCACAATGCGAGATAAAAATGTTCCGATCTCTGGGCCATTCATAATTGAGAAAGCTCTTCCATTTGCTAAGGTATTGGGACACGACGAAGGAGCAATGGATGGCTTGAAAAATTTAAGAGAAGACACGGAATCTTGGCAAAAGTAATATCTGGTGAAAGTAAAGACGTTGATGATAATGATAGTGAAAATTGGATAACGGAGACACTGAGTAAAATTTTAAAAGATTATAAGCCAGAAAACATCTTTAATTCGGATGAGACTGCTTTATTTTTTCAATGTTTGCTTCAAAAGGCATTAATATTTAAAAAGGAAAACTGCTTTGGAAGAAAACAAAGGAAAGCAAGGTGTCATGTTAGGTGCAAATATGACTGGGCATCAGAAATTGAAACCATTAGCAGACATGACACATTTCCACTTTTTCGGCATCGGATTTTATCATTCTTAATTTTCTTTTATATAATAATTTTACTTCTTGGTATTTATGTTTGGCACGGTTCTTTATTTATGAAATTCAGCTTTTTTTGTTCCAAGCCTGTGTCATGTCTGCATTAGTTATCGGAAAAAGCAAAAATCCAAGATGTTTCAAACGCGCAAAATCTTTGGAGGTTGATTATGACTTTAACAAACAATCTTGGATGACGACAGACAAACTTATGATTGCAGAGTGTCGCAAAATTGCTCTCGTTTTTGATAATTGTCCCGCCCATCCAAAGGAAAACAACCCAAAATTCAAAAATGTTAGTTTTTTATTTACTACCAAACACTACATCAAAAGTGCAACTAATGGATCAAGGGGTGATAAAAAAATTTCAAAATACACTATCGCAAGAGAATAGTGAATTTTGAAATTTATGACCCGCATGAAAAGTTATTACTGCGGTAGAGAACAATCAATCCATTCCAAATATCAAGTTACAGGCAAGCATATCAGAAATTTCCAAAGCATGGAACTATTTCACAAATAGAACTATTCGCAACAGTTTTGCCAAAGCTGGATTCTTTGTCAGCAATGAAAATTCGGCAAGTAAGGAGGACGAAGACGATATTCCCTTAGAAGAACTTTTAAAAAATGTGGATACAGCTAAGGGAAAAAGAAGAAATTAAAGATGATATGCTGATTGATGATTTTCTTTCACTTGATTCTGAAACCTCGGAAACACTAACTGAATTGGATATTTTGGACAGTGTGAAAAATAAAAACAATACAGAAATGAATTGCGCTGAAGATGAAGATAGAGATTATCATGATGCAGAAAATCAACAAACCTTTGTATGATGAAATGCTAAAATCATTTGAAACAATCCGACGCGGATACACCTGAAAGGTTTTTTTAGCATTGCAAAGATGCGAGACGTATTATGAGAGAAGACACTTTTGTCTGAGTTTTTTGTTTGAAAAATTAACAGACTTATCAGTAATTAAATTTAAGGCAGCATGTGGTAATGTATGCTTAAAATTTCTTGTTATAATAAATGCAATAATGTCATTAAAATTCATTAATTTTAATATAAAATTATTTTTTTTTAATTGAAAATTCAGTGTATTCCCGGACAACGTTTTGTTTTATTCTTGTTTTCCTTGCCGATTTCTTTTTGATGGGTAAGATATATAAAACAAATAATATTAATTTACAAAATAAAGATGTGATTAATTACATTTTTAATAATATTTAATGTTTATGAATTTAAAATCTGTTTTGTGTAGTTTAAAATATTTTAAAAGGTGAATCTCTATTTAATGAATTTTCCATATAACAAACTTTTTTTCGGGATTTAGCGACTTCGTTAAATAGAGGTCCGACTGTATTTGATTTTAATTCCTGTTATTAATGTTTTCTTAATACAGGAGCTTTAAAAAATATATGTGGTTATCCTAATAATGAGCAATAACTGTATATTTTAATTTTCAAAATGGATTAATAAAAGGAATTGTACGATGTTTCTTTGCAGGTTATAGCTACCTTTTATCTCTTAACCTATGTTTTTTTGACAAATCATCTCATTACAAATATATTCATTGCTGTCATTTTGGATAATTATAAAGAAGCTATTGCTGAAGAAAGGTTTATATTTAAAGAGGATAACCTTATAAGCTTTTATAAAGACTGGAAACAGTATGATCCTAAAGCAACTCAATTCATTGCATATGAAAAGTTATCAACATTCCTAGATGGATTAAATAGTGAATTGAGAGTAGCCAAGCCCAATAAAGTCGCACTTGCATTCATGGACCTACCAATAACAGCTGGCAACAAAGTACACTGTTTAGATGTATTAAAGGTACTGTATAATTTTATCTAAAAATAAGAACTGAATTTTATTTAAAGATTTTATTTTTATTTAAAAATTTTTAAGGTTTTATTTTATTTTTTCTCTAACCCTGTTTCATTGAATTTAAACATACAGGGTGTCCCAAAACAAGCGTTTATTTCCTTAAATATTGATCCTAGACATATACTTCCAATTACAAAGTTTCATTAAATAAGGGGAGAATTTGTATGAAAATATTTGGCTTCCATGGGGATTAATAATGAGTTTTTTAAAAATTACACGGCCCTCAAATTGCAAAAATGTCAGTTAGTAAAATGTTTCTCTTACATTCATCTATTCTCATACAAAAGTTGCACTCTTCTGTCTGCAAAACTTACACAGATGTAGGAAGACAAATTTATTGACTTAGACCACTTTTCCATACCTCTGACTGCTGTTTCATACAGTCTTTCGATGTATATTTCAAGGACAATATACATATTTCAATAAATTATTAAAAGGGCGGAATCAGGAAAAAGCAATGTATTTGCTAACTCTTTTTAAATCTAAAAAAATAGTCAAATAATACATTAATTGAAGTATTTACAAAAATAATTCCTCTTTTAACTGTCGAAAAATATCCAAAGTAGTGACTGCTCATCTGCTCCAAAACAAGCAGTGCTGTAAAAATATTACTACAATACAACTGAAATACAATTTTTCAAAAATAGCTTTATCTTTAAATAGCCCCAAACTTATAGTTATTATCTTAATTGTACTTTAGAAAATTACCGTCATATCTTTTTTTGGTGATAAACTTCTAATAACTTAAAACGAATATGTAGTAAGCAGCCAAGTTTCTGTTGAGTCAGCATGAACAGGGTTCCCACTCTTATTGAAGAAAACAATTCAAGGACTTTTTAAGAAAATTCAAGGACCTTTTACGGAAAATTCAAGGACCATAAAATTACATATTGTACATAACTGAATTTTTCACTTGAAAAATTGTAAAACGTGTCAATACACTTGATATTTCAGTTGTTCTGATTTTACAGGAATCAAACTACAAATTAAAATATAAAAAATAATAAAAATAAATTATAAAAAAATTTCAAAAAAACGACCATGATTTTTTTTATATTTGATGTCAATAGTACAAGAGACAGTGTAGAAGCAATAATGAATAACAATAGAATCTTAACTGAAAACTTGAAATATATTGAGATAAAATCAAAAATCGTATCTAATTTATCTTGAATATCCAAAAGTCAATCTCAATTGAAGACTAAAGAAATTCACAATTAATAACTATTTTATGCTTTTTGGAACAGATCTTTTATAAATCTTTATATTATATAGCTTTTAAGATCAAGCCTTGCCATTTTAGTAATTCAATCACAATGTAACAATGATTCAAACAGAATAAAAACTAAATTTTTAAATCAAAATTAATTTTATTTTTGACCTTCTAAAGAGACAATAATCAAAAGTAGCTATCAATACATGATTGATTAAAATTTTAAACAATTGAAATAGATAAAAATAAGTCACTGATATTTAACCCCCACCTAGATATAAGTTTCAAGTTAAGCAGCGAAATTAACTCTCCATACTGAAAGGTCCGAAGTGTAATGTGCAACCAACCTACGGTTCGAGAACGTCCCACTCTGTAAAAATTTCCACCTTGGGTTGGGATATTTCCTAGAACTGTTAGGGAAAATTAGCTGTAATCCTCAAAACTGGTCATTAGCATTTCAACCCCGAACCAATTTCTTTCAAATAAAACCCCTCAAGATTGTCAGCCCTCATTGCGGTTTTTGAGGGGGGGGACAGGGTGCTCAGAGAACTATTTTACTCTGCAGAGGGTGATAAGCGGAGAGGAGAAACACAAGTGCATTCCCCGAGTATTTTCGTATTTCCCGTTGAGGAGAAAATGGGGGCAGAGATTATCGGCGGTCGCTTAAAAATTCAAGGACCTCATCCTTTTTTCAAGGACCTAATTTCATCAAAAAATTTTCAAGGATTCTCAAGGACCGTGGGAACCCTGATGAAAGTGAATCCGAAACCTAAAAACGGTCAATGAAAGAGTAATGGAAGGAAAACAAATCAAGGGAAACTTTGGGTGAAATTTTTTTAAAAAAACGTTAGTTGGGCTGGCGCCAAACAAGAGCATTCAAAAATCGAGTTCTGGCCAAGTTCAAAGGCGGGAAGGATAGCTATTTGCCTTCACCCATTATATGACTCAGTTATATGCAATGAGCGAATTTTAGTGCTTTACAAAACTGTTTGCTGCAAAAACTGCAGCCCCATCCCTCCTATGTCTGTCTGTCTTTTTTCATTCAATTTCTTTCTTTCCTCTCATTTTAGAACTTCTTTTTCGTTGAAAATCGAACTCTCAGAGTAGAAAAGTAAACAAATGAGAATAAAAACGAAAATACGAATTTTTTAAATAATTTTAGTGAGTTCTGCAACCCTAAAGGATGAATAGCCACTGCCTTTAGGTAAAGCTTAATAATACGCATAATGCTGAGCACAAATAATTTAATATTCTTGTTTGATATTAGGCTATTTTCATGTTAGGCCTTAGATTTTTTTTTTCTCAAGCTCTCTTTCCATTCTCTATCAAATCGATAGTTACAACTATCTGCCAATGAAACTGAGTAACAGTATGTGTCGTTGGTAAATTTTTTCAATGCATGATGATCGGATGATGTACTATTAGACAAATATCTGCATTTTGCAGATTTTTTATATTGAATAAATTTGCATTTCTGCAATAAACATCTCCATATAAATTTGTGAGAAGCCTCTTTAAATTTAAAAATGAATATATATCTTGAAGTTTTGCAGATAGAATCGTGAAACTTAGTTTACATATAGATGAGTGTAAGGGGAACATTTTACTCATTAAAACTTTTACTCTATGGAGAACGTATAAAAATTAATTTTTTAAATTTTTTTATTTTCAACTTCTACAAAAGCCAAATTGCTTTCACACAAATCCCTACCTTATTTCATGAAACTTTGTAATTGGAAGTATATGTCTAGTTGCAATATTTAAGGAAATAAATGCTTGTTCCACTTTTTTGGGACACCCTGTATATATACTTTAATTATTGTGAAAAAATTGCATATCAAGCACAATTTTTAGATAATAAAAGTAGTTTAGTTTTTTCTATAATAAATGAAATATCTAATTAATCATCATTTAGGGCATTATGAGAGTAAAGTTTGGAACTGTTGAAGACACAGAAGAATTTCGTAAACTTTGTGAAAAGATGCAACAAAAATATGAAAATATGTTTCCCGAGTTAAAAGGATCTCGTTTTGTTCAGACAACAATGAACCTAAAAAGAATGGATCGAGCTGCGAGAATAATTCAAAATCGACTGAAAGAATATAAAGCAGTAAAGCAAATGTATTCAAAGTAAGAATTCAAATGAATCAAATTCTAATTTTCAAAAAAATATATTTAAAATTCAAAGCTATGAAAAGTTATTCAGTAAAATTCATGAAATCCAATTGCTTTGCCTAAACAGTGCAAAAAAATTCAGAACATGGTTTAAATGTGATTATCCAATAGTTAGAACAGAAAATTTATTTATTTATTTAGAAATAGTTATTCAAGTGTTACTTTTTATTACATGTTACTCAAGTTCTTTGTTTTTCTAATCTGGTGACAGTGTAGAATATTTCTCTTAGAAGTACCAAAGAAGTTTAAGAACAGCTTTTATATGCTTTTTTTAACGATTTAATATAAATTATTTATTGAATGCATATGTAGAACTTCAGCCATCTCCTCCTCACATTATACAAAATATTTCATCCACACAAGTATATTTTAATGTTTATAAAAAAGGAAAAATCCTGCAACAAAAATAACTGTTACACAAACTTTCCCCTCACTTTTTGTAAAATTTCTAGACATGTTTTCTGTTTTCCAATAATTTTACTAACAAAACCTATTTAATACATTTTTAAAATCTTTCTTCTGGATTCTTTCTTCTTTCATTTATCTCCAAACTTGACAACAGATGCAGGCACAGAATGAACATAATTAAAGTTAGCCTATTCAGAGCACTCTGCAGCTCTCCCTAAATGCAGATTGAATAGAATATTTGTAGATAGACTATTCAAAGGATGCACAAAAACATTCTACAAAAAAAAATGTTTCAAAAACTTCCACTATGGGGTGCACTACATTAAAATACACATGAAAACAAGTTACAAACTGCAATACAGTGTTTGTACAAAATGTTTAGCAATGTAAAGCATACTATTCAATGTGACCCCTATAATTAAGGTGTAAAATGTAAAGGTGATAAACAGTGTATTCAACAGCTGATTGCAACTGGTCGCCAGAAATTCTCCACACATGTAACATAATATGGTCCTTCAGGTAAGCCAAAGTTGCAGCATTCCCCAGATATATTACATTCTTTAAATGGCCCCAGAACCAGAAATTACACGAGTCAAATCCAAAGAACAAGGCAGCCAAGAAATAAGAAATGAATGATTAATCATCTGCCGTTCACTGGTAAAATGTTGCCACCAAACACTTTGCGTACAGAGTCCAATATTTGCAAAAGCACCAGCTTTCATAAAAAGTGGTAGATGCAAGGCATTTCCCCTATTGAAGTTGAAGTAACACAAAAGTGTTGAGCATATGATGATATCTGAGGTACATTACAATGGATTTCCTTGAAAAAGAATGGTCAAATGATAAATTTGGAAGTGTATCCACAACAGATAGCATCCTTAGTTTAGAGTATTAGAATTATGTGGAAAGCACATGGATTTTTCATGATCCAAATTCAACAATTATGGGTGTTCTCCAATCTGTCTACATAAAAATATGCTTCATCACTCCAGAGGATGTTCCATGGCTACAACTCATCAACTTCCATTATGGCAAGGATAATCAAATATCACTGTTGGTAACAAGTAGTTTGTGGTTGTAGCTGATCTTGTATGGAAAGTCCACTGTTTTTCTCAGTATCTTTCACACTATGTCAAATGATAAGTCAAAGTGTCACGACACTGCATGTGCACTACTGATGCCATAATCATGCATCAATGACTGCTCAACAATGACTTCTGCAGTAATAGACTTTCATCCTCTGCCACGTTAAACATATAACAATCTCATTTTTCATACACCTTGTGAAGACATTGGTTCATGACGCAACTTCTTTCAACATGGATATTCATGAAGCATGGATGTTACAGCATTTTCCCAGGTTTTTAAAAATAATTTGACAATTAACGCACATTCTGATAACTGTTGTAGCTGATAAGAATGCTACTCACTCGATGTCTTCATTTGTATACCGAGAACTCACATGCTTATGTAAATCAGACTGTTTTCTTCTTCACTTGCAATGTCAAAATTACCATTGTTTTTATTGTCACAATGCTTGAGAATATAAAAGCTTTAAATGTCATTTCTGTTGCCCACAGTTATTTACAACATGCATTTTGCTGTAATATGCCCCCAAGTGGATTTTTTTTAAACTCCTCTCTCTTTTTTTTTTTACACATTCTTTGAATTGTCTACCAACAAATTTTCGACTCAATTCACATTTTACTTAGATGAATATGTCAATTTTAATTAGGATCACCTACATTATTTTAAGTACTTTTAGTAAAATTCTGTTTAATTGATAAGCTACTTTAAAGATTTTTTTTAGTCAGAATCAAGACGCAAACAGCTTTCTCAAATGTATGCTTACTTTTTTCAATATTTGAATTTGTTTTTACATTAATTGTATGTTTTTATGATGATTTGGCCTTCAAACTACAGTAAAAAAATGCATATACTGATTTTTCAACTCTAATAAAAATTGAGAACATTTATTTCTGTTTATTAAAATTACATAACATGATCATTAGTTCTACATTACTTTTTTACACTTGAGACTTTTACCAATCATCCATGTTAACTTTCTGACATATGTCTTATTATACACAAGTATGAAAAGACCCTAAATGTACACAATCTAAAAAAATATATTCACAAATTATCAAACCATTTGAGTAGATTAATCGAACAGAAGTGATTTTTAATTTATCAGGAATTCTTTTGAGCATCCCAGTTGTTATAGCCATTCCAGTAACAAACTGGGAACAAAATATGTAATAATGACATCGACACCTAAAAAAATAGAATATATATTAATAAGGTATTTATCAATAAAGTAAAATTAATCAATCTGTTTAATAATTCTTATTTTTGTATTTTTATTTCAGCATTTATAATTCATAAGATTCCAGCAAAAACACTATATGCGTATGGTAAGATTTTGGTTTTCAGTACTCCAAATTCAATATTTAAATTAAACTTATTTTATTTGCTTATAACTGATTATTAATTGTATTTAAACAAAATTTGCCACACAATAACTGTGTGTGTAATTAGTTTTCACTTATATTATGACATTATACTATTTGACTGTTTGCAAAGCATTTCTGACTCTAGATTTTCTTGTTGATTAACCGCTTTACAAAATTTGTATTTCAGAACAAAATAATAAAAAAATGTTATTAGTATGTGTTTTAAATTTATTAAACAGTATCAGTCTCTCTGTGATCAAATTTCTTGACTTGATTTTCTTATATTCATTACTGCTCTGTATTTTCAAAATCTTTAATAGAAGTTTTTTTACCACTTACATCAACGTTTAATATGTTAATAGTAAAATTAACTGTTGATTACAAAGAAATAGAGATTTATCTATTATTCCAATTCAAACTGAAATAAAAATTCCATACTAGTTGCCTTTAAATCTAAATATTGAGCTAAAATTTATAACCAAGTGATGGCAAGAACTATCAAAATGCCTAGCAAAGATGCTAGATCAGCAACTTTAAATTGCTTACTTTGTTTATAGTGCAAACTTCCCCTATCTCCAGACGTAGTGTACTCACAAGATTTCAGATTGGAAATATTGATATTTTTCAGAATATGGAAATGTAGGGAGTATTAAGTATTCTTCCTGTTTCTTTTTGAAGAAAACATTTACTACCTAATAATAATAATAATAAACCCATAAAAAGTTACATTATGCTTATTTTAAATCAAATGACTCTATATTACTGAATATAAATGTTGAATGAAAAAAAATGATATTGCATTTCATTGACAAGTTTGAGATTTTTAAACTTCATAATTGAAGAAAGGCTTGTTTGCATTTTTGAAAATTACTAAAATGTTCACCACTAGTTGTTTTTCATCTATGCTTGCACAGATATGGCTAAATGAAAGGTACTTCTAGTTGAAAATCCTAAGCTTTTCATTACATAAAAAGGTTTCATGTTGCTTTGAAGAAGCCTCATATTCATTATCATTTTTGCATTTTATATTGAAACAGCAATTCATAGTAAAAATTAATAGTATCATTAATTGCATATAAATATTCAACAATGTTGGAAACCCATAATGTATATGAATCTTCAGAAACTAACTCTATGCAGCATGTTGATTCTCATCAGACAAATATGTTCAACTATCAAAGGAACAGAAATTTGACAAGGGATTTTTTCTTTTTTTGGGGGGAGGGGGGGATTGAAAAACTATTAAAGCTGTCAGTATGATATAGAATGCCTGGCTCTAAATATTGAATAAATATGATAAAAAGAGCTCTGAAAAACATTGTGCCATCCATCAGGATAAAACAACTTTTGATTTACTCATATGAATGTAAAAATTTCTGTTTTATAAATTTTTAAAATAATGAAAGTAAAATTTTTGTAGATACCAAAAAAAAAAAAATTCCTTAAACTTTCGGTTGCAGATCCACAGAGGTCTAAGAATCTCTGCTCTAAATTACACTTATCTATTAATAAAAAGAATAATCTAACTGGTCAATAAACATTGGCTGCTGATTATTTCCAAAAGCATTATATTCTTTATCATACAAATATTACATGAGATAATCATTGGTTTACGAAGTCAGTTATCTACAGACAGAAAGAAAAAAAATCACAATTGGATGCAAATTCAAGCAGATGTTTACAACATAAACATTTGAAGGAATTTGCATATAATAAACAAAATTTCTGACCAGATAATAAAAATTATGAATAAATTGAAATATTTATAATTTAATGTCTCCATATACAATTTATTTGATACTTTTTTTCTTTACACTTAAGCTTATTTAATGAAAATTGTTTTTATTTATTTCCATAAAATTCATTATTACCTGCACGCCTCATTGATGTGAGACTTTCTAAAGCAGCATCTTTCAATGAAAAAACACCAGCTTTAGCAGCATGAATAAGCATAGCATATTCACCAGATACCTGGTACATGAACAATGGATACTCTGAGTGCTGCAAGAAAGCATTTGTGCAAATTAATAATTGACTAATATTTTATATCGCTTTATTACAAAATGTTTACAAAACTAAAGGAACTAGTCATAAAATGTTTTGTTTTATTTCAATAAAATTAATCTTAAATTTGATGACCCAGCCATCTTGCGGCTTGTAACCACTACTTTTTTCAGTTTTAAATGTTGCATACGTATTAGTTTAACAGGCTACAAAACGAAAAAAAAAAAACCATTTGAGTTCTAATATTTAGTGCAGCTTTGTCACAAATTTCTGTAGAAAAGTTTATAGAAACAAACACAACATGATATTGCTCTAAATAAAGTTTCCATCCCCTACAATCAATGGCAGATTTTGACAATACAAGGCCACAGGCGCAAAAAATGTTATGAAACCCTTCTTCTACCCAACGTATATTTGCCGACGGCTTAGCACTGTGACATGTGTCCAATAGATTTTGAGGCTCTCCAGCAGTGGTGGCTCATGTTACATAATCTTGGGGGTGATGTAACTTTTAACCAATCCTTCACTGTGCAATGATGCATATTTGTACCACTTGGGGGGGGGGGGGTCTTTTTCCATTAACTTGGAGTAATTTTATATTTAATCAATAAACTTAAAACATTTACTCTTTTCTAATTGGGCAAGTATTTTAATAAAAAATTAAAACTCAAAATTTGTTTACCTTTTCCTGTATTCCTTGCTTCATTTATAAAAATTTACACAGCTGCCGTTCAACAATAAAATGACAATATGAAATGATTTTCTTATCAATTAACAAGAAAAAATGTTATAGTATAACTTAATATGAAAATAAAAATAAGCGAATACTATTTATTAATATCATTAAAAATTACTTAAAAATAAAACCCATTCTTATAATTTTCTTTCCAGCAAAAAAATTAAAAACATTGACCTTAATGCTTGTATGACGATTATAAAACATTTTAACCCTCTGAAATCAAAACAGCTACATATAACCTATCCTGATTCATATAGTGTGCGTCAGAAAATATCTTATTATTTCTTTAATGCTAAAAAATAGACTTCAAGTTCTGATGTCGTATGCAGTAACAGGAATTGCCAAGATGAGAAAAAAAAGAGTAATTTATTCTATTTCATCCATCTAAAGGAGCACTGTGGTATTTTAAAATGGAAATACATTTATTAATATTCTTTCAGAAATTCTGTTCCTAGGAGCAAACCGTGTTTTATTTGAAATCGATGCTTCTTAAACTATGGATCATGATCCTAAATAAGATGGTACAGAATATTGGGGGTCGCGAAAATTTTGAAAACATTTGTATCACGGAAAATTTCTCATCAGCATCTATAACTAAAAATTATCAAAAAAATCCTTTGGATTGCAAGAAATTTCATTCCAATTAAACTAATATTAAAACTTTTGCAATTAAATTTCTATTTATAATTAATTATTCTTCATTTCCTTACTTATTTTCAAAGTTTTAGGTCGCGTAAAAAATTCCCCTGGTGGAAAAATCTTTGAAACTCCATTTCCAGTTTATCTGGTGCTGTGGATCGCATAGTTCCCCTTCAGCTTAAAAACGTGGTAGGAGAAGGAAGGAGAAGGCTTCTGCTCTTTAACTATGCATGCTCGCAGGCAGAGTTCGGAGCTGCAACTCTAGACATTTCTAGTTACTTTTTCCTCTGCGCATAATCTTCGAGAAGGGAATTTAGTTTTCTGCCTCAGTTTTTACTCGTAGTTTATTGGAAGATTGAAATCGTTTAATATAAAATTTGGTTAGATTGTTGATAGATTTAAGCATTAAATGAGAAATATAAATTGATTAAATTTACAAAATGGAAAAAAGTTGGAGTGCTGCAGTACCGCAGTCCCTAGGCAGGAGCCACCTCTGCTTTCCAGGATCATGAGACAAGCACCTATGCGAAAAATCGCCACTGCCTACAATAGGTATTTTACAATATTCTTGGGGTGCCATGTTGTTTGAAGCATATACCAGGGATTTGGAACCAGTCGCCTTCTTATGTGGCTTTGCCCATTATTTACAATTTGCACTGAAATATATAATTGATTGTAATATATAATAATTACAGAACAATAACCCTTAAGATCTGCTCGTGCAGCCTTCTGCCCAACTGCAAAATTTAATGTGGCCTTTCAGTGCAAAAAAGGTTCCTTACCTCTGGCCTATACAGAACAAACATACTATTTTAAACTTGCACTATAAACATGGAGCATTCTGATTGGTTAGCTATGCATGCAAAGTGGGGAAATTAGTTCAGTTGTTGAGGCTGGGGACTCTGAAAATGTTTTCCCCCATAGAAAATGTACAGTGAAGTAATGTTTTTGTCATTTCCTTCGAAAATGGAGAGTAGTGGGGGACAGGCAACTTTTGATAATATATCTAGGGGTCATAAGCTTTCATACGAAATTAAAATTGGCGAAATCGGTCCAGTAGTTGGGGACTGGTTCTTTGGCTTTGCCAATTATTTTAAATATATAGATTAATATCCCATAAGAGCCATACATAACATTTAATTGCACAGGCATATGATGTAATGGTATTTCAATTTTCAAATAAGTGCAAATTTGAGTATTCGAAGTTGTGAAAAAGAAATCAAAGATAAAGTAGATACTTATATAAATGACTGAAATAAATTTTTTTTGGAAATTTCCATCACTTGATTAAAATGTAATTGAATATGGTTTTATTTAAAACTTTCAGGGAGTGGTTTGAAGAAGAGTTATATCCTTTACTGAAATTTAATATATGCTTGTGATAATTTATTTTGAAGTTAAGTATAATAGTGATTCAATCTTTTATTTCTGAGCCATTCAGATTGGAGTGATTTGAATCCTTTCTACCAAAAAATAGATTCCCCACATATAATCCGAATCAAAGTTATAAATTAAATAATTATATCTTCTCGTTTGGGAACTCATAAGTTATGGCCACTGTATTTTTAGGTAAACATTCATGCCACACACAATTTCTGATTTTCATAGAAGATGAAAGCATTCTTACGAGTCTGCATGGGTTCCTTTGTTGCAGATTTGGAGTAATAAAAAAATCGCTACATCAAAAAATATTTATAATTTATAGATATATTTACATTTATTTAGCTATCATTCTTAAGCCATTAGTACACAGTGGAACCTTCTGAACGAGCACCTCTCATAACAAGTAATTCACATAACAAGCCAAACAAATTATTAAAAAAATGACTCGCTTAACGAGCAACATTTCGTATAATGAGTGACAAGGAGAGGGGAAGTCCTGGATTATGCACCTGCTACATCAGTCCGTGTTTAGTACTCGTTCCACCAGCATCTTAGTGCCGCTTGTGATTATAGATTTTTCGAAACTTATGTTCAGACATATTATTGAAGAGACCAGTCTTACTATCAGATAGTTTTGAAAATGTCACTTTCACATCGTTACTTGCCTCAAGCTGATCGACAATATGTGAGAAGGGGCCACCAAGAGACTCTCACACTTCTGCTAGGAAGAAGCTTTGGCTGTAGAATGTGGCCTTGAGATAATACCCATGGAGCCTCCAGTCAATGAGATTCTGGCCAAGATCATGGGACTACAGATGGATAATGATATCAATGAGCTTGTGGAAGACTGTAGCCAAGAAATGACCACCAAAGAGCTTACGGAGTTGCATTGTGTTTAAAAGCAAGAAGTTGTGGAGGAGACTATGTCAGAGGGGTTGGAGATAATAGCAGAGCAACAATCTTCTGGCACAATAAGAGAAATGCTGAAAGCATGGGGAACTGTTGCATCGTACATTGAGAAACATCACCCTAATAAAGCAGTGGCAGTGCACACTACGAATTTATTTCATGATAATTCTGTGTCGCATTTTCATCAAACTTTGAAGCGTCAAAAAAAAAAAATGTCTCTAGACAGCTTTCTGGTAAAAGATAATTTGATATGTATCATAAATACTAAACTAATTATTTGATTTTTTTTCTGCACATCGAATTTGCATTCCAGGTTGGTTTATTCCGCGACAGAAGAAAATATGCAGATGATTCAAGCTCCTTAAAAATATTTTATATAATTTTCTTTAAATAAGCGTTATATTTAAAATTTGATGCGTATTTTTTCTGGCATGGAACCCATTATCGTATTTTCCATTAATTTATATGGGAAAAATTGTTTCACATTACGAGTAAGATCCTGGAACAAATTATGCTCGTTAAGCAAGTTCCACTGTATCTTTACATTCTAGCTTCCTTTGATGACAAGCTTGTTCACTGGAAATATTGTTTGCATTTATGTTATGAATGAACATACAAGAACATTCTAATGGAGTCAAGTCACATTTGCATTTCTGTATATGTCATTTAACATCTAACTGAATGTTGTGTTACTCTGTTTTCTAACTTCAGTTTCTTATTCCTCATGCAAAATGCTCAGTTGATTCCGGCATTAAATTGGTGTGGTACATTTTATGTGTATTATACGAGTGCAATCCAACAGGATGATTAGATGCAATGAAGCATGGTGATAAAAAAGAATAAAAAGTATAATCATTCAACATCTCATAAATCATTATCATTTATAATAAACATAATATCCTCGAGCACTTTGTTTATAAATTTCACAAAAAATGTAATGTAATAAAATAAGGTAGTAAAATATATCACGACACTGCAAAAAAATAAATAGAATCTTCATTCCTTAGTTCTTAACAATGAAAGAAAAGTACATAAATAAATACTTGTAAAAACAATGAAAATGGTTTAAATTTTATTGTAACAATAAAAAGTATTATTGCAAATTATATATAAAAATATTTTTTTTAAATTGTCTGGCAGTTAAAATTGGCACCACTGAAAAGATATTTTTTGAATTTTCAGATGGTATAAAAATTATTTTTAAGTAATAATATTCCTAGAAGTTATCACAGAAAAACATTTAAATTTTGATAAATTTCTAAAATTAAATTATTTAAAAAATCGCTCCGAGGTGCATATTCCCACCTTTTAAAGTATATTTATGCCAAATTTGGTAGTTCTAAGCCCAACAAGCTGCCCTGTAGAGCACCAACAAACACATTTTCTTTTGTTAATAGTAGAGATACACACAAGACAAATTATTTCACCAGAAACAGTCATTAAATCCTTTCATTTCTTCCATTTGATTTGTGACATTCCCACAATTTTTGTTATAAGACAAATCATCAGTATGCAATTCTAAATTACTTTTCAAGAGCTATATATCACAAACTTGAAACTTTCTAATTTTGGGACATACCTTACTGGAATTTCACACTCTTTCTATTAGAAATGTTTACTTATGCATTCAGGTGCATTTTATTATTCAGTTCTTCATGATGCATGTATAAGATTTTTAAGATGCTAATATACAATTTAATCTAATTGTTGCTCGTAGTAGTAATAGATGCCCAATATAAAGCATTCTATTGCAGATTTGAAATTTCATATAGTATTTTACATATAAAAATAAATATGATGCATGTAAAACAAAAGAAATAATTACACTTTTTCTCAGAAAAAAGGTAATGCATCATGATATCTGGTTAACACCCTTAATAAAACGGTTTGAAGGCCATTGATTAAGTTACATTAATTTCATTTAAATGATCTGCATATGTAAGGTTTACCAAATTCAAAATAATATATAGTAAGGATCGATTTAAAATTGGCTTTACAGTTATTGGCTCCGAAACTAGCATTCTTTATCAATTCAAGTTTCCAAATTTTTGGTTTCATTTGAGTGATGTATATGAATTAACACCAAGATATCAATTAGATTTGTAACATTAAAAAAACTGTTTAAAGAGAAAAGACTATTTTAAACTTAAAATAATTCAAATATTTGTATAAAATTACCTTTCTTTTAACTTCATTTGCTATATCTAAATAAGCAAGACCAGGCTTCACCATAATCATGTCAGCTCCTTCTTCAATGTCACGTGACTTCAAATATATAAAGAAACAAAATAATAAACATTTTACTTTGCATTAATAGTTAATTATCATTTTAAATTGCAAAATATAGTTAATTATTTCACCATACATTTCCCCCCTCCAAAATAGAAAACTTTCGTATGCAGATATTCTAATAAAACTGTGCAAATTTTGGAAGTGCAAGTCTTTTAAAATAAAAGAAATTTTTCATTCATTTATTAGAGATAATTTTTCAAAATAGGTAACTTGTTTTATCTGACCATGAAATTTCAAAATTATCAACTGGAAACGTATCTTATTTCAGCCTCATGCAAATTTTATTCCTAGTCATGAATCAAGTGACATTATACAAGAGGTCTGTTGAATCAAATGGCAATATTTTTTATTCTTTCATTTTCAAGTGTTATTTCTGCTTTGTCAATGTATTAAAAGAGCACACAATTAAATGAATATTGTTAATTTTCACATTTATAACAAATTCAGATTGACTTATGAAAGAAAGTTGCAAACATGTACATCAAAAACAAAAAAACTGAAAAAATTACAAAAACTGTTTTCCTCCATTAAAAAATATGTTTGAAAAGTCAATCAATAATTTATAAAAGATCTGTAATGTCAAAAAAAAAAATCACCTTTGTGAAAAAAAAAAAAGGTTAAAGGAATAAAAAACGTTATGGAAAATATACAGAAAATATCCTTTTGCTCTAAATGAAAAGATCCCATACAGTGACCAGAAGAGAAAAGATAGTTCGAATGACAATATTTACTGTTTTTAGTAGCATGATGCTTGCAGTCTTGAATACAAAAAAAGTATATAATTTTGAATTCATTACTGTATTTGGATTATCAAATTCAAAGTTTTCTGAATTAAAGAAAGAATATTTTTCTTTCCAGAATGTTGTCAATTTTTTTTTTCCAGATAAATTGTATTACAATAGCATTTAAAAAATATTTTCCATTATGTGCTATTTGAAAATAAGTTATTCCTAGTGCTAAAATATCATAAACTATTAGAACATTAAGATACATGCACACACAAGATAATTCAAAATTCAAGGCACAAACTGTTAGGGGAGTTACATCGCATTACACCACCTAAATCCCTGTGTTTAGAGCCATTTGGCTCCTTTCCGGTTTGGATGGATGGAGGTGAATTTTATTTATTTTACAAAGGACAAAAATAAATAATAATGAAAAAGAAACATACACTGGACAGAACAACATAGAAAACAAAACAAAATGGAAAAAAATAAAAAATACGTAGAGGGGGGGGGGGGAAAGTCAAAAGTAGCCGGAAGTGTGTGTCAGTCTGGGTGGATGCGTGCTCAATGATTATCCTCTACAATGAGATTGTTCTCATCACATATGAAGTGCATTAGGAGTCGAAGTCGGGTTTTTGATAAGTTATTTGTGAGAATGTTTTTTAACCACGGTAATTTAAGTGAAAGAAAGGAACAAAAATAATAATCTAGAATCAGAGAGGAAAGTAAGAGAGAGAACATCAATTGGATGAACTAGAAGGGCACCATTTGCCAGTACTGTAGTTGAATTTTAACACTAATCAATTCTAAGTTCCAAGTGTCTCTGGATAACATGCAACTATTTACAAATGTTGAGATGGCTGGCATGCACATTGTGTATTGAATAGGAGACAGCAATGAGGTGCTGTGGCACGATTATACGAGGAACAGTACTGGAAGAGACATGTACCGCACCAGAGCTTGTGTGAATATGGTAGATTCTGCAGCAACAGGCATGATGTGCACACAAGAGACCACACATTAGAAGAAGCATAACACTGTAAACATCCCCGAAATACTAGGTATTTGCAAAAGAGCTCGCCAATCTATGCACATCACTTTGAAGCATGCATATGCTAAGAACTTCGAGTAGTTGTTATGAAACTGGACGTGTGTATGTAGTTTCAAAGTGTAGGGTATCGCCAAATAAAGAGTTTCCCTTCATTATTGGTTCGTCATTTCTGTATCTTGGTGTATCCACAAGCTCTTATGGGTGATATTTCTGGTCCTACATTTCTATGCAATTCTGCCCTGTTTTTGTCCTTTTTTACTTTCCCGAAGAGTTTGTACATGACTTTTGAATTGTCCTGTATATTATATAAAAAAATAAGAACACTCCATTTTTAAGCATATAAGAGATTAATACTGTGCATGAGAACTCAAGGCTTAATATAAAAGTTAACATTTTTAATATCTGTAACAAACTGGTATTTTGAGTATTTTTATATCATTCAAGTGTATAATCACATATGTCATATTAGGCAATTGAATAGTTTTGTACAGAAACTAAGATCTGCAAATAAATTTTGACACTGAAATTTTTTATGCTTAGAGCCAAAAACAACTGACTAATGCTGTATTGGAGCACAAATCATGAAACATCATTTGGATGAAATATAATTGTTGCTTTTACTATCAGAGAATTCTAGATATCTTCAAAAATTAAAAGAATAACATACAGAAAATAGCAGTTAATCAAAGCACATTTCTTGTTCCAATAATAGTTTTTGCTTAAAGATAATTTTTTTAGAAGCACTATAATACTTGCAGTACACGAAAAGAGACTTAATCAAAAGTGCCAAAAATAGCTAAAACACTGGATGGAAAACTGGATACCAAAGAAAGATTCCAAAAATATAAACATTACCATTATATAAATGCAGATAATAAACATCTTTCAGAAGAGAATTCCATCTCTTTTACTAAAGTACTAGTGAACATGAACATGCTTTAGTTCAGATCACATGAAAATTTATTATTACATATTATTAATTTTTAATATGTGTCTAAAAAAAGTTGTAACAGTAAATTTTCCCTGGCCCACCTTATATCGCATTTCCTTTGTTCTTCTTTACCCACTTAACAGCTTTTTTTGTTGTTGTTGCTCTACTGTCTAATTAAATGGCATCTTCTCTTTGGGAAATATGTTGTCATTTTGATTCAATTAAGATACCATGGAATATTTGAGATGTTTATGAATGAAACCTGGATTCGCTATTTCATGCCAGGGCCAAGGTCTGCGTCTATGGAGTGGATCCATCAGCCCCTGTCAGAAAGTTCAGAACGACCCTTTTGCAGTTTTTGTCACTTTTCTAAGAGGGCCTTTTTTTTTTTTTTTTTTTTTTTAGCATGGATAAGTCAGTACTGTGTTGTATTGTCAGACTCTGACAAGACTGCTTTTAACAGTCAGAGCTCAACAGGCTGCTGCCTGCAGCCTTGTCAGACTCTGACAAGGCAGCAGCCTCAGCTTTTGGTATCTGTTGTGCTCCTTCTAGACCAGGGGATCCCAACCTTTTTCATCTTGCATACCCCTTTATTCATCTTTTTATTTTTGCGTACCCCCTACTGTCATATCCGGGGCTGGCTCCAGGGGTGTGCAGCCTGTGATGTGACACAGGGCGCCGAGCATGTAGGGTGCCAATTCCTAATCATAAATTTAGAAATTCACGTATGTTAAATCTTTTATTATAATTAAATAATTTACTACAGTTAAATCTTAAGTATTATAGTTAGTTAATAAGTATAGTTAAATCTTTTAGCATATGCACCAATATATGATATATGGAAGGGGGGACGTCAATAATTTCGCATAGGGAGACTCTAGAGCTGACTCTGGTCATATTCCCCTCCAACCATCCATCTATACGAAGAAATTTTTATCAATAATGTTAAGGACCTAGGTAAGCTTAAGAGTCAAATAACTGGAATTTATAACATTTGCAGGACTTATTTTTGGTTTCACATTTTATTCCGTTTTTACAATAGTATTAGTTCAATGTCAAAACAAAAGAAATCAGTATTGTATTTATTTATTGATAGCTAAAAATTACACTTCCTTTTTTTTTCTTTTCTTATTTTGAGGGTAGGTTTAAGACATGCACAACTTTTACTTTTTACAAGAACTTGAAGTAACAAAATTCTGTAACATTTCTAATCCCGTATGTTTTCTTGTATTCGCCATTACCGACCTTGAGTTTGCGTACCCCCAGGGGTACGCATGCCACAGGTTGGGAACCTCTGTTCTAGACAATAATCCAAGACCACAAGTGGCAACTTCCAACTATGTTGCCACCTTGGAGTGAGAGCACCTTGCCTATACAACCAACAGTCCTGACTTGATGCCAAGTTACCTTCATCTCTTTGTAGCATTAAAGGCTCTTAATAGAATACACTTTGGTAAAAAGTAAAGAAACTGTGTTGCAATTTTTTTTTCAATGGTTTTTAATCTCTCCTTATCTTGTTAAGCATCATTACAAAAAATGCATCAATTTCCTTGGTCATTATGAAGAAAAATAAAGTAAGCCTACTTTTATGTTTGCAGTTTTTGTTTTGATTAAAAGCACTGCCAATAACAGCCAGCCTAAAGAAATTCATTTTTCGACTCACTCTTGTAATCTCTTTTTTTTTTTAATTTAAAAATCATTTATAACATTATGAACAGTGGCGGTTTGTGTTATGTAATCTTGGGGGGTGGGGGTGCTGTAACTTTTAACCAATCCTTCACTGTGCAATGATGCATATTTGTATCAATTAGTTTTTTTTTTTTTTTTTTTTTTTTTTTTTTTTTTTTTTGTCTTTTTGCATTAACTTTGAATAATTCTATATTTAATCAATAAACTTAAAACATTTCTTCTCTTCTAATAGGTAAGTATTTTAACAAATTTATTTTAATAAAAAATTTAAACTCAAAATTTGTTTTCCTTTTCCTGTATTCCTTACTACATTTATAAACATTCCCACAGCTGCGGTTGAACAATAAAATGACAATATAAAGTAATTTTCTTATAAATTAACAAGAAAAAATGTTATGGTATAACTTAATATGAAAATAAGAATAAGCGAATACTATTTATTAGTATCATTAAAAATTACTTAAAAATAAAACCCATTCTTCTTGTTTTCTTTCCAGCGAAAAGATTAAAAACATTGATCTTGATGCTTGTATGACGATTAAAAAAAAGTTAACCCTTTGAAATCAAAACAGCTACATATAACCTATCCTGATTCATATCGTGTGCATCAGAAAATATTTTTTTAATGTTAAAAAAAAGACTTCAAGTTCTGATGTAGTATGCAGTAATGGGAATTGCCAAGATTTTTTTTAAAAAAAAGAGTACTTTATTCTATTACATCTATCTAAAGATGCACTGTGATATTGTAAAATGGGATTACACTTATCAATATTCTTTCAGACATTCTGCTCCTTGAAGCAAACCGTGTTTTATTTGAAATCGATGCTTCTTAAACTATGAATCATGACCCTAAATAAGATGGTACAGAATATTGGCGGTCACGAAAATTTTGAAAACATTTGTATCACGGAAAATTTCTCAATCTCTTTATAACTAAAAATTAAAAAAAAAATCCTTTGAATTGCAAGAAATTTCATTCAAATTTAATTAATGTAAAAAAAACTTTTTCAATTTAATTTCTATTTTTAATTAATTATTCTTCATTTCCTTATTTATTTTCAAAGTTTTGGCTCGCAAAAAAACTTCTGTGGTGGAAAAATGTTTGAAACTCTGTTTCCAACTTATCTGGTGTTGTGGATTGCACAGTTTCCCTTCAGCTTAAAAATGTAATAAGAGAAGGAAGGGGAAGGCTTCCACTCTTTAACTACGCAGGCTCACAGGCGGAGTTCGGAGCTGCAATGCTAGACAGTTCTAGTTACCTTGTAGTTACTTTTCCTCTGTGCATAATTTTCGGGTAGTGAAAAAATTAAGAGAGGAAACTTAGTTTTCTGCCTCAGTTTTTACTTGTGGTTTATTTGGAGATCGAAATCGTTTAATGTAAAATTTGATTAGACTGTTGATAGATTTAAGCATTAAATGAGAAATAATATAAGTTGATTAAATTTACACAATGAATAAATGTTGGGGGTGCTGCAGTACCGCAGTTCCTATGCACGAGCCGCCCCTGATTATGAAGCACAATATGCAGAGTATATTATATGTATACTAAAGAAACATACAACAGCTCTCAATGCTAATCCTTTACTACCAGGTGGAAGCTGATACTGTCGTCTGTCTCCAAATGCAGGAGCTGAATCAGCAGCATCTCTGAAAATTCAATATTTACTTTTAGTAAGGTTTTCATCCTCAAAACTTAAATTCAAAAGACATACTTTTATCTTATGACTACTATTTACATGAAAGTATAAATAACCATGTTCTGCATTTTGAGCCAACAAATGTACAGAATGTCTTTGTATTAAAGTCTGAGCTCAGCTTTAATTCCTTTATTATTTATCTTAGTCATATTGTTAAATTACAAAGCCTCATTAAATAAAAAAGGAACAAAATTTTGTGAAATCCATTAAAAATTGCAATGGATTAATGATTTATAAGAAATACAAAATTTAAATACTTGAGAGCTAGTGAGCAAAACATTTGTCATACACTAATAAGATAATGTACAAAATTTCAGCACTGTATTAAAAAAAAGTCCAAAAGATAAATTTACCCATCGATGTTGATGGGTTATTTACAAATTGAAATGTAAACATTTGGAGAATAAATACAAATGCCAAATGCATAAAATTTATGCAAAATAGTATCTGCTTTTGATCTTCTAATCAGAATCAATCTTTTAATGTATGTTGCAGCATAACAAGGGAAAATGGTGCTGGGAGAAAATATTTTCTGCCTTCTCTTCATATTTCCCTTCAGAAAGCAAAATAAATGCACTAATACTGTGCATTCATGGTGACCCTTACATTTGCACCCTAACCATTTTACCCCTTCATTGCTAGCGCAAGGCTCAGAAGTGGGCATGCTACACCAAAAGCATAATAGCAGACAATACTATGAATTGAAAAAAAATTGTCATAATGAACTCAACACAGACATTTACATAAAGGCAATTGGTAAAACAATAATTCTAATTAGTACAAATAAAGTTATTTTAAAATGCCATAAACATAAGGTTAGCCACATACATTTCACTAAGATAAAAATATATCTTGCAAATATTAAAAAAGCCTTACAGTACAGAGAAAAAACGAGAATAATGACTTTCAAAAGAGTGAGAGATAAAGCAGATCAATGTTAAAAGGAAATCAAACAAAAATCCAAAGGTTACACTTCGTAATTTAATTATTACTACTAAACTTCTTTTACACCAAAGTTGCTTTCTTTTATATCTAATATAAACGATCCAGCTGTCATCAAAGGTGGATGCTGTTTAACAGCTAGATTATCACATACTTTTCTGTTTCTTATAGATAAAATAATGGCTAAAAATAAGCTGGTAGTATCAGTGTCATTTCCACAGGCCGAATGTGGTCAGTCAACATAAAAGTAACTAAAGTTTTAATAAAGATTTCGTACTTTAAACTTAATTTTTTAAAATTTGGTATAATATGTAATTATCTACAAAGTTAAGGTGATACTGCAATGAATGAATAATATGGGGAGGGGAGATTTAAGACATGAAAGTAAATCTGAAAAAAGATTTGCATATTTTAAAGTTTTTTAATATAAATACAATTCTTTCCTCCCTGTAAAATTCAGAATCAGTATCAAATGATGGTAATTAAGATTCAGTGTGATGACTGCGATGTGAAAGGAAAATTCAATGAAGTTGAGATGCCTGAACTTTCTAGGTTCAAAGACACACTAAAGTTTGCATTCAAAATTATTTCCATGTATTTATCAGTAAAGGCAGTTACTTACACTTGTGAAAAATATAATGGTCTTCTAGGATCTAAAATAACTTGCATTCATCTTGGATAAATTCTGAAAGCAATCACTACAAATGATGACTCTTGAATCAGTCAAGTTAGTACTTGAATGCCATGTCAAGAGGGAAAAAATGAATTCTGCTTGTTCTTATTTCATACTAACCTTCATATATATACAAGTAATATAAAAAAAAAAAATTAAGTCAATTCCTACTTAGGTGATTCGAAATAAAATGAAAAATGTACTGCGCTTGTGCAAAGATATGGCTGGAATATGGAGGTGCTTAGATGATCCCATGGGCCATCCATATACCCAAGAACCAAGCCTGTAATGGTAATAGTTTGAGATATAATGAAAAAGATACTGTGCATGTGCAAAGATATGGCTAAAATATGGAGGTGCTTCGATGATCCATGGGTCAACCATATATCCAAGAACCAAGTCTGTAATGTTAATAGTTTTCGATATATAATGAAAAACATACTGCGCATGCATCATACAAAATATGAAATGGCAGACAAGAAAGCGAATTAATATTGCATTGTCATCTAGTTCTGAGTTATGTTTCAAGTCTCCAGCTCATCGGGAAGTTAGTTTAAAATCGATTGCAAAATTTGAACAAGATATATAAATATATATATAGGGAGAGTGTGAACTAATAGTAGAAATTGAATAAAAGAGGAAAGTATGTGTGTGTGTGTTCTTTTTTTTTGGTTCTTTATGCACATCCACACTGTTGGACTTACGACAACCAAATATGGCACAGTGATGGATTAGCACAAGAGGGAGCTAATGCCATAAAAAATTATTTTAAAATTTGAATTAGATTTTTAATTAAATAACGAAAATTACACTATTTTTATGTTTTTCACCAATAACTTTTGAAATACTTATGGAACGAAAATTATTATTACATCACTTTAAAGAGCAAAAAATTATCTTTTTAATTATACCAATTTAATTGTTGTACAGTCTTTTCTCTAACTGTAATTAACGTTTCAAAATTCATTTTAAACTGAAATTGCAATAATGTTTATATTGTTATAAAATAAAATTCAAACTAATTTATTGTTTCAACAAATCCTTTATTCACGTGTTTTTACCCACTGTTAAAGCTACAAAAATATTGCTTTTTTTGTCAAGGTAGATTTGTTACTTCCGCTGTTATTTCATAGCATGCACTTAACTTCAGTTTATATTTCATAGCTTTTAATATCCACTCAAATATCCAATGCCGTTAGTTTAGTTACTACATGATCTTTTGCTTAAATTTCACAAATTTTTTAATATTAATGTTGATATGGCAGAGTTGCTTAAAAAGAGTAGAAAAATGCTATTTCATATTTGATTTTCAGTTTGACTTTATTTATAGTATTAATAGATAGATATTCGAGCATTCTTTTTCAGTGAAATTCTTTTGAGTGAGAATTGTTCTTGAGCGATTTTGACTTTCTTTATCTGATTTATAAAACATTTTATTTAGAATCTTCACAGTAACAAAGTTATACAGTATACATATAGTACATTGTAAAGCTGTATTAGTTATTTAACTATATATTGTTTAAAACAAATGTTCTTTTTTTAATTTTCTCGCATTTTCATTCAAACCATACTGTTATAAGGTGATAAAAAGGATATATTTGAAAGTTTTCATTCAACAAGAAAAGATTCAAAGAAGAGTTACGTTTGTTGGGGAAAGTTGGTGACAATATTTTTAGGGGAAAAAAACAGGAGGCCGGTAAATGAAAAAATATGGATCCCAAACAACGCGGGTTTTCAGCTAGAATACATATATAGTAATATCAACCATTATACAACATGTTACATCTGAACATTCAAAACAAAATAAACAAATCATATCAAAAATACAATGCAAAAATGAAAAGTTTATTAATTAAACAAATTTTATGATATTTGAGAAATAAAAGGTGGCTTTGCAGCTTAAGTGTAAAAATTGAATAAAAATTAATATGTGAATACTGATATGAATATACATATATTTGCTTCCCACATAAATAATTTATTTATTTTTAGCTCATATTTATATTTTGTTTGGCCTGTGTTAGTCCTTGAATTTGGAATGGTATAGAGGATAGGAATTGGAACTAGGTATAGAGAATATTTTACACTTTTTTTTTTTTATCCGACTTCAGTGAAAAAAGTTACGAAATTCTGAAATATTTATATTTTCTTCAAATAAAGAATAAAATAAAAATTGTTTGTGCTGATTTTTATTTCATGAAATTTTATTTTTTGTGTAATTTTGGAAACTTTTTTTTTATTTTTTCAAAAAACAGGATTTGATTCAAATTTCTAAATGAAAACTCCCAAGAAATTAATAAAATATCTAATTAACATTGTTTACTAGAAAAAAATAAAAACTATTTTAAATAAATATGATTTTTGTGATGTATGTGAAATATCTCTGTAATTTATTTTGATGTGTTGCCCAGCAGAATTAATTTTTTTAAATTATATATTTACCAGAATTTTAGTTAAAATTTACATATATTTGAATGAGAATAAATGCCTACAAAGATCCTGCTGAAATATTTGTTTTGAACAGAAATATTGCATAATTTTAAAATATTTTAAAGAGTACAAAATATTTTTTTGAAATAACTATAGTAAATATATATGCTTATAGACTTTTCAATTAAACTTAATCTTCTTCTTCTAACTAGATTAATCTTCAAATATAAAAACAGTACCATGAAATATTCAATTACCTAAAAGGACCATAAAACTTTGAAGCAAATTTTGCAGCATAACTCAAAACAGAAACAGTACTTCCATATCCTGCACCATGTAGTATATCCTTTATGGCTTTTACTCTCCCATCCATCATGTCAGAAGGAGCCACAACATGGCACCCTAAGTAAGATTTAAATCGTTGTATGAAACAGTGGCAGCTGTTATAATTAGGGACTTGAATTTTCTGCATAATACATAAAGTAATGAAATTATAATAGTATTAAGTTCTTCACAAATACATTATACAAACTGATTAACATGCATATTTCTAAGTACCTGTAAATAAAAGTTAGTTTAATTCAAATTTACAGCATATTTTTTTTTTAATTTATAATACACTTTCAAGTAATTGGACTAGTGATTTTACAAAGCGTGCAACAAAAATATTGAACTGACAATATTTATTTAGAATTTATATGTAATGATAATTATATTATCATTTAAATTCTTCCACAGTTTTTCTTTCCCTTAAAGTTTTTTTAAGTGAAACTTTAAAGAAATATGACTGCAGCTTTGCAAATTCTACAATACCCATAAAAAACATGTTAGAATAAAAAAAAATTAATTGCAGCCAGTAAACTGAAAATATATCCAGCAATTAAGCTTCCTCCATATAAAATGTATTAAGAATGTAGGTAAAGAAAAAGAAATGCACTTCCTTACATATGTAATAAATAAAAAAAAAAATTCAGTTGCTATTTAAATATAGAAATAAAATCCAGATATTTTTTGCATTACTTTTCTAGTTTTAGATTGAGTAATAAAAATCAATAATTGGGTAGCATAGTGTCTTAGTTTTGTAGATTCTTATAACGAACTGAAATACCCATATAAGACTCAGTCAGCTGACAGTTTCTATTAAACTCATTTTCAACCAATATATATATGATTTCACATTAAAATGAACTATAAATTTATTTACCAAATTTTGCATATCCTACAGCTACTTCTGCTATTCTCTTCAGACTAGCTTCATTGTCAATAATTCCATCTTCTGTAAGTATACCTGAAAGAAAGATGATTAAAAAATATTATCATTTGTTTTCTTCTACACCTATACATTTAGCTTAAGTCAAAAATGTATTAAAAGCAGAAATCAACAACAGAAAGTAAATGAAAACTCACATTACTATTATCACTTTTCAACAAATTCATATCTAGTAATCAAATCAATCAAATAATTAATCCTCATTAATATACACATGCAAGTAAAGTTTTTAAAACTTCGCAGAAACACAATACTAATTTTCTTGTTCTCTCCTCCTAATATTTACATCATAAGATATATATTATTTCGATTAACAGAATACAGACATACGGAAATTTTCTTCACAATGGAGACTAAGAAAGTTTAAAGATAAGAAAAATTACAACAGGAATCCAGTTACAGTATCTATATTTATAAAAGGCAGTGTGTGCGTGCGTGCGATGTCCAGACAAATCTATCACACTTACAGCCTTAAAATTTGGCACATAGGTAGTCTTAATGATGACTCAATGCACCTCGCAGAGGCAGAGCCAGAAATTTTCCAACGGGGTGGCAAGCAAAGTTTTTTTAATTTAGGTAACTTCAAAATAACAGATAATAATTAATTAAGTATTAATTAGCGAATTTGATTATAATAATTAGTTATTTGGAATAATTAGCTAAATGTCACTGCAGTAAGAATTGTCTAACTGAACGACAAGCAATAATAGAAAATGAAGAATCTTAATATAAATAAAAGTCATTGTGGGTATGTATGTTTGTATGTACCTATGTTCCACATCTCCTTCTAAACCACGGCACTGATTTCAACCAAACTTTGCACACTTATTAATTAAGACAAGGAGAAGATTACTGTCAACTTTTCCAAGTCCAAAAGTTAATTAAACAGTCAGTTAATTAGAAATTAACCGAAACCGTTTTTCCACTGTAACTTCAGAGCAAATTGTCCGACAAAAATTATTTTTTTACTATCTTAAAGTTCAAAATTTTATTTTTCTAACCTTTTTCCTTCGATTGTTATTAATTTTTTAAAGTTCAATAATTTTTGAATACGTGCAGACGATTGTGAAATAACGAAGATTTATAGCTACTCTGTTGCTAGGCAACGGTTAGACTTTGAACTAATTTACCTTTATTTCTGAAAATTTTGCTTATTTTTATAAATATCTATAATATAAAACAGAAAATACATGTATCTGTCTGTCTGTCGGTCACAAGAACTCCTCCTAAACTGTGAATGGTAGCGACATGAAATTTACACACGACATTCCAGAGCATATTTCGAGGTCAACGGTGCTATTTTCAACTTTCAGAGTTAATTAGTTCTTAAGATATTTAATTAAATAAAAATTAGCCGCTGTTAAGCCTAATGCTTAGACGTTTTTCGCCAATAAGTTCTGAAATATTTATTAGACAACAATTATTTTTATGCCATTTTAAAGAGCTGAAAATTATCTTTTTAATGATAATAATCTACTAAGTGATGAAGTGTTTTATCTGATTGTTATAAAAGTTTAAAAAAATATTTTAACGCAATTTCTAACAATACTTTTTATTCTTATAGAAATAAATTTAAGCCAATTTACTGTTTCGTGTGAGGTCTTTTGCCAGTGTTAAAGTCAATATAAGAAAATATTGTTTTCTTTGCGCATAAACAACAAAGTAGACTTTTCACTTCCGGTTTCAGGTTGTGGCATTTACACCTTTTAAAGTGGTTACATAGTGATCCAATGAAGTTAGTGAATTATTCTCTAAAGTTTTGTTTTATTTTCGCAAATTTTTAAATGATCCTAATGAGTGCGTGCTAAGCCTTCAATGTTACTTAGTCCGGTTACTATCGTAGGAAGAGGACAAAGGGAGGGGAGAAAAAGATGTATTAATGGTCTATCTGTCGCAAGAACTCCTCCTAAATGGTGAATAGTCTTGATAAGAAATTTGCAGGAACGGACATAGGATATGTGATTTTATCATAAATTCAATATTTTTGACTACAGACAACAATTAAATAATTAACAAAAAAAGGCCTATTGACTCAGCGATACACGACGAAGATTACTACTTTATTTTTCAATCAACTATTATGTGATCCTTAAGGAATTCTTAAACGTTTGGAATAACTTATTTTTAAAATTTACTGTGATACTTAAAAAAACATAAGCATGTGGTATAACTTATTTTTATAGTCAAACATCATGTGAACATTAAGAAAACCGCGATTATGTGATCTTTCTGAGAAAATAAGTAAATAATTAATTTATGGTATAATAACTGAAATTACTCAACTCGAAGCTTGATTTTCATTTTTTGAAGTTTGCAGTCTATTTAATTTTAGTTATTTATAGTTGTATCTTTTCCTTATCAGATTTTATTCAAGAAATTGTCGATAAATTGACGCCGGGACAGAAATGTATTGATAGATATGATATAGTTGCAAGAGTTTTTAGATTCAAATATAGAAACTAATGTGAATTATAACTAAAATGAAATATACGAAGATATATTTTGTTTTATGTATTCTGTTGAATGGTGGAAGCGGATGACATATAGCATGGTGGATGATATATTCCACAGATTGTAAGCATCTAATGATACCATTGAGTACAATGATGTAATTTACAATAACAGAGAATATATGAGGAACAGAGAATGGTTGTTGAATTGGTACAGAATAATGAAAGTTTAGATCAGATAAATGAAAAAAAAAATATGTCGTATATGAAGGGAGGTGTTACAGAATATCTATCTGTAGATACACTAATGGGCAATAACAAGTAACATCATATCCTGTAGAGTTCTTCAACTCCTCTGATTTGTCAGGGGTACCTTCCAACAAGCTGAGATTTAAAGTCGATGTGCAGTACTATTCATACTTAATCTTGACGTACTGAGACTTCGCATTGGCTCACAGTTACAAATTACACACCTAGGTACAAATGTTGTGCGAACTACTGTTATGACTGGCACAGCAAGAGGGGAGAGTATTTTAATTCCACGCATTCTGATAATACCGAAGGATTTACCATACAAGTTTAAAAGGTAACAATTGCCTTTAAAATTAGCATTTGACAGGCATTCAAAGGGACAGGCGAACATTTGGAAAAACAGTATTTTTCCCATGGGCAACTATATATGGCGTGTTCACGTGTGTCCAGCCACAAAACCTCTACATACGTGCAAAAAACGAAAAATAAAACACATAGTGTACAAAAGTGTATTAGCATAGATAAGCAAATTACCTAACTATAAATAGCTGACACTCCGCTTAGTCATTCAATTATGTATTATCATCCGTCAAAACTTTTAATTTCCCCTTTCAACATGTAATGAAGCATTTACATTCGTGCATTAGAAAAATTTAATAATTCAAATTCTTCCCGCACGAAGTCGCGGGTAACAGATAGTTATGAACATAAATCTCAGGAAATGAAATGTACCACACTGATATTGAAAAAAATTTGCAGATTATTTTCTAAACTTCATAACGAAATAAAATAATAGTGGAGACAAGTAAAAATAATTAACAAATTTTAAACCTATAAATGCAATATCCTCATATCTCTAATAATAATAAAGGAGAATGTGTGGTTTGTGTGTGTATTGGTTCTCTACAGGGCAGACCGCTGGACCTAGAGCTACGAAATTTGGCACAAACCTACTTTGGAGAGTGGGAATGAGCATCTTGGAGCCCTTTTTTGAAATTTTATTTAGAATATTAATTAATTAAAAATTAAGCGAAATGTTGGCGTTTTCCATTAATAATTTTTGAAAATTTTACAGCACGAAAATCCTTTTCACACCATCTGAAAGTTCAAAAAATTACCTTTTCAATGATATTTTATATGAAAGCTCCCAACCCTAGATACAACGCCAATGGTTGCTTCTCCATCTCAATTCTTCATTTTCGAGAAAAATCGCAAAAACACTACATACTTCATTGTACATTCTCTAGGAGAGCAAACCTTGACTGTGCTCCCAGTCTCAACAACTGGACCGATTTTACCAATTCATCTCACTTTGCAAGCATGGCTAACAAATCAGAATGCTCCAGGTTTATTGAGCAAGTTTATAATAGTATTTTTGATCAGTACCAGCCACCATCTGAAAATTTAAGAACTCATCTTTTTAATGATGTCAATGAAGATGCTTTTTTTTTTTTCTCTAATTTTAATACATTTGTAAAAATATTTTAAGGCATAATTTAAAACAGTACTTTTCATTGTTGCAATCTGATTCAAATCGTTTCCAAATAATATTTAATTCCGTGTTTCACTTCCATTATTGAAAGCTAAGGTAATGTCCTAATGGATTTAACTTTCTTTTTTGTTTCATCAATTTTTCTGTTAAATCTGTAAACGAAGTCCTATAAGGTAATAATTATATTTGGAAACATATTTAGTAAATTCAATGATTATAGTTGTTGTGTTTTAATTCTTTCTATCAGCATGTTTTAGCCCAGCTAGCATACTGCAAGTATTTTGCATAAGGAATAAGAAAGGTGCCGACGATGTGCAATTAGATGTTAAATGACACATGCAGTTCCTCGATTCCATTAGGGACGTTCATGTAGACAATGAACAGAACAGATGCAAAGCTACTGAAAGAACACGGGTGAAGTGTCTATAACAATTTGAAGTTTAAAATAGCTTTTTTAAGGGAACTATGAAAATCAAATTATGCACATGATGTTAAGTTTATCCTCCAAATTCGTGACTCTCCTAAAATTATTAGCTTAGATCATATAGTTGATTTCAAAAAGTAAGCTAGTTCCAAATAATACAAAGAATTTATTTATAATATATTCACAATACCGAAATGACAATATAAGTTAAAATTAGAATGGCTGGTGAGCTTTTATATTTTTAACTCAAATATCTATCGGGGTATGCTGTTATATTTTAATGTTATTGATTGCCAAAAATTAATACAAGGAGTGACTTATCTGGGGCATAGGAGTACAGTCGGGGGGAGCTGCTTTATCACAATGGCATGTCATTAGCATCTGGCCGAGTTGCATCATTTTTTATTTCACTTTTTATCTCCTCCACAAACAACGTTTATCCTTCTTCGTCGGCTAATATAGCTTCCCTTCTGTCTTTTTCTTTTTTTTTATTCACTTTTTCGTCCTCCTCAAAAAATCGCCAACCCCCAGTTTTCCTCTTTTGCCACCCACTTTTTGGCATTCAGCTTGGTCCAACATTATCCGCTGTCATTGGTTAGCTTCTTCATAATCCGTAGCCATAGTAAGCAAGCGCCAAAATTGACAACCTTTTTTTTTAAATTGCAACCCTACATCACTCACCGGATACGATCCACTGATGAAATTTTTAATGAGTCATATAAGAATTCAATTTCTCACCAACCGACTTTACAAAATAAAATGGCGAACCATATGAATAATTCACACAACAATGAGATTCAATTGAATTTATATTCCTGACTAACAAGCTAGTCGAAGAGGGCGCTAGTACGTAATACACCGAAACCTCTCTACAGTGGTTAACCACCGTTCCAAGGAAAATTGGCCGCTCTAAAAGGTTATATGTTTGGGAGTGGGAGTATAAAACATTTAAATAAGACCTAATTCGCCATTTCTGATAAATCTAATTTTAAAAATTATCCAAAGAAAAAAAAGTACTTTATCCGAAAATTTCTCTCTCTATTTATTTTTTTCTTTTTATTTTTCCGTTTTTAGAAATAAGATAAAATTTGTGTCTTGCTTGGGTCTTTCAGCTCTTTCGGAGGTCACTTTTTCAATTTTTTGTAATTGTAAAAATATATCTATAATTATTTTGTCGGTAGTTGTTGAGGAAAGGTAATGATATCTATTTTTCCTAAAGTCGTTGAGGTGAAAGTTTCATTCACTGATGGCCGCGACCATCCTAGCAAATTTTTTGTCGAATCAGCACATGAAAGGCAAAAATTAACTCTTTAATGCCCAAACCCGTTACAGTCTAAAATTCATTCTTCTCTTCACATTGAGAAAGGAATAATTCATTTCTATCTGATTTCCAGTGTTGTTTTTGAGTGTATAAATTTTTTTTCTTTCTTTCCTCAATTTTCTCTTTATAAAATGTCCAAGGTCGGGGAAACAAAAAGAAAGAATTTCACTGAAGTTGATCGAGCGACAAACCCGACTGTTCAGAGAGGTTTGAGTGGCCATTAATAGATTTTATTTTAACATTATGACTATGGCCCGAAAAATTCCACGCCGAACAAAAATGGCCATTGAGAGGAATGACCATTATGCGTAGCTACACTCTTGTGCAATACACACATTAGTTTTACCTAATAATTCCACTGAAAAGTGATCGAAACAGTCGATAGAAAAAACAAAACATAAATATTTTCATCCATCTTGTTGATCTCTTAGCCTACCGACCGAAAATAGTCGGCAAAATGCGACATCTGATTCACTTGTTGCCTTGTCGGTTATTCTTTCAAATGTGGTGCGAACTACTGGTCAAATGGACGACAACTTAAAAGGATGTCAGTTATTCTGTTCACCTAACCGTTAATCAATCTTCAAATTTGGACACAAATCGCTTATCTCGACCGTTTATTATCTAATAACTTAAAGATGGGATTAAAATTATTATATTCCTTGATACCCTGCTCTCAAAATCTCCCAAAATAACAAAGATTTTTGCCGACTAAAGTCTCAATTTCTGCGCCCGGCCCGGAGACAGCGGTCGCGGCGTGGGGGCAATTGCCCCCCCGATGGCGCCATCCCTGGCACCTCGAAGCCGGAATTTTAAAATTTAATCTAGAAAATTTTTTATTTAATGTTTTGTGTTGTTTTGGTTGATTTTTCGCACTAATTTCTCATTAGAATGGTTTTGAATAATTGTACAAAAAAATATATATGGATATAATATCAGAAACAGCTAGTATTGGAAGAGCTAGAAAAGTCAGTTTTGAATTTCTAACATAATTTACTGAATGTTGAGAAATTTTTAAAAAATAGTCAGTTTCGCCATCAAAATTTTTGTTTTTAAATTTGCTGCTTCCGACGTTCTAATAACACTATTATTTCTCATTTTTTTTCAGCTTATAACTGGAAAGGTTCTGTCGTATTTAAAACAAGAATGGTTAAAAAATCTTTTCCCGTTTTTTTTAATTAATTTTTTCCTGGTCAGCTTTGAAAGATATTTTTCCTCTAGCAAGCTTCCTCCCGCGACACTTCTCCGGAACATTGTTGGCAATTTCATTGGGTGACATGGCAGAGCGCAGGTGACGTCATAACCTTCAATTGAATGACTTCAATTATTATTTTCGGATCCGATATTATATTTTGCTTGCTGTATAATAATCATTTTCACGTGTTGTTTATAATATTGTTTTGGATTAAAGTACTCTGTATTGTTTTCTACAGTTGAAATGTCATTATCGCGGAAAAAAATAAGCAGGAAAATAAATAATGTGTATCTTTTGTTCTGAAAACTTTTTTCATGTCATTGTGGGCGTTTTTTTTTTTTTTTTCATTTTGTTGACATCCTGATTCCACGGGCAACGCCGTGTGCGTACTGCTAGTATATGATATTTTCTAAAAATATTTTTATTATATACATCACTTTATTACATGATTTTTAATTTTTTCTAAGTACACACCACATTATACTACATATTTTCTTAACTGAACATTTCTCTATCAATAATAAAAAACTAACAAGAGTAAATCATTGAAAATATCTGGTTGTGAAGCTAGCTAGCTATTATGTCTTGTTTGGAACAGAAAAAAAAGTATTGCCTTGTCAACATGGTAATAAAAAAAAAATCATATGAAATGGTTCTTTTACTAATGTTTTCTGATGGTACAGCTTTTAAAAAAATACAGAATGAAAAGAATACATAATCCAAAAAATCTCCCATTGTCAAAATACATTTGAAAAACTTCCATATCTACATCACAATAAAAGTTTATAAATAACAAGTTCCCAATTTTTTAATGTGTACATTTTAAAAATTTTACTACAATTCTTCAAAAATAATTATTTGGTTTGCTAGGTTGAAGTTTATTCAAAATGTGCATGAGGGCTATTTTGGGATAGACCTTATAATTTTTAGCCATAGTCACATGACGAAAATGGCTAATTGGGCTCAACTAATGGCACCCGAGTCAGCACTACACTCTCCAAACTTCCAAATCATACCAGCAAGAGGTTGCTTGATTCAGAATGTCATATTTAAATTGCACAAAGCTCAAATACATTTCAGTAGAATCAGGTTTTAAACTCATAATCTTCCAATCTCAAAGCAGAGGTATCAGCACCAATATCTTAAAAGAATACCCAATCCACAAGTTACGATTTATAATTTTGGAAGGGAGTAAAAGATTTATCCCATGAATTCAAAATAGAGAGAAAAACTGATCAAAATGCAATAAGCAGCTAACTTAAACCTGATTTCTTATATATGTAATAATATTAAAGCAAAATAGCTAATATGTACCACAGTGGCCATGATCAGTATATCCACAAAGGCACAAATCACATGCAATCAGCAGATCAGGATAAGTTTTTCTTAACAGTTGTATTGCAAGCAAAACTGGATTCTTTACAGTATCTGCAACAGAAGCTCTATCGTCCTATGGAAACAAAAGTGTATTTAAGATAATGAATAGAGAGTTTCCGATACATAATAAAATTTACCTGGTTGAATTTGCATTTGTCAGTAAGAAGTAAATAAGAAATGTGTGATAAAAACAATATCATTTTAATATATACAACTGTAATTTTGATTTGAACTTTTGTCAAAATATAACACTCAATAAAAGTGGTTGCATTCCAGTACAGTGAACCCTACATGAAACTATTCAGATAGACACAATAGCCAAATTAAAACTGAAGCTTTACTTTTTAACAACAAAAATAAATTCTTTTTTTTTAATTGAAAGAGCCCTTTCTGAAAAACATCACAAGACAGGAGTGAAAATAAGAAAAATTTACTTTTATAAGCAAACTCATACTCATGAAACATTTTTATCTGCTCATATTTAAGAAAGTTAAATAAAACTGGGCTCATTTACATATATTTAAAAGAATACTTTCCATTTTAAATTAGGTGGCAATAATAGAATAATTTTTGCATGTATTTTTTTAAAATGTGATTAAACTAATATTCCACAAATAAACACACAGTGCTAAGTCTCTTCTTCGCCGTGAAAGAAATTTTGGCAAAAATTGGGCAACTGACATAAGTTATAAATCAGATTATATTTTAATAAAACAACTTATTTGCAAATTATATAAAAGAATTAATGGAACAGTTCTGCTAAAGGAAAGTTCTTTAAAAATTTTGCTAGCATTTACATAGTTTATGTCTTATATTCCAAATAATTTTTTTTTAATTAGTGTGTTAATTGCTTCTTTATTTCATCATTATTCAAGCTTCATCTATAAGAATACCTATTCTTAATCTGAGCTAAAGTAATATGTGGCAGAAATTCCAGTTGTAAATAAATCCTTAGGTGAAAACTTTTATCATTGCACTGACAGCACTGTTGACAACTATATCAATGTCAAGGGAAAATAATCAGAGAAAAAAAAAATCATTTATATACTTATATCTTCAAGCAAAAAATTCTTTAATTCTATTTCAGAAGATAAATTTCATGGAGAAGGCCATATCATTGTTGTGTCACTAAGTTCAAAACAATAGTTTCGATATATAATCAATTTAAACTTAATTAATTTTGAGTCATTATGAAAAATTATTTTCCAGATTTCTAACACCTAAGATTGGTTTATTGATGTTTAGAAAACTGGTTTATATAATGAAATTATTAATTGACTACAACAGTCAATCAAAATGTTTTTTTTTTTTTTTTTAATAAGTTACTTTTCGTAAACATCAACAATATATGGTGAAAAAAAAGGAAAGTTAAATTATTCTTCCCAGTAGAATTAAAATTTGAGTAGGGTAAAAGATCATATTAATTTAAGGAGAAATTGTATTCGATAAGCTTGAAATATTTGCTAATACAGTTTCACTGAAACATACAAAGTAATTTTAATCAAACACGAATTCTGAAGGGACATTTAAGAAAGTTCACTCCAAGATAACTATAAACAAATTAATTACTACCGGCCAGCCTAGGCATGTGGAAAACCTGAATGACCTGGTCAACATGACAATTAATCGAGCCCTTATTACGAGCGGCTCATGCGACAACCCCTCAGACAAAGGTATGACCCATCATCAGCGGAAGGTAATTCAACCCTCACCATTATTATATCCCAGCAGGAAGCGAGACTCTGCTTACTTATATGGCAGGTTCTCATCTCCATATTTGAGGTCAGTAGTGTAGTCGCAAAATAAGCAGTGCCGGGACGCTCTACCCTGGGTGGTAAGAATCGTGCTGTTTTAAGGACTTTTCACAATTTTTTGTTATTTATTTCTCATAAAAAAAACCATACCGGAACAGCGTTCCGGTGCATTCCGCCTCCACTACACCTCTGTTTGAGGTGCCCCCTTAAGTGGTATTCACCCCAAGATAAAAATTACTGCAAACTGAATTCATTACAGAGGAGTTTGACTGCAATATCAATCAGAATAATTAATTCTATTTCTCATAAGATAAGAAAAATGTAAAAATCAATTAAGATACAAAAATTCAAAACCATAAGCATCAGTTTTCTGCAAATACGAGGGTTATCCAGAAAATAAAGACTTCATTTATACAAAATGAAAGACACAATATTTATTGGAAAAAACGATTCTGTTACATACCGGAATTCTGTTATACACCTCCTACATTTAAACCTTTGTCGTATATGTCCACGAGTTTCAGAATTCCTGTGTCATACTCTTCTGCCACCAGTTCATTAAGCCAGGTGGTCCCTGCATTCTCCAACTCTTCAGCACTTCCAAAATGTTTACCGCCCAGAAACTCTTTCTGCTTAAAGAAAAGATGGAAATCGCTAGGAGCAAGGTCCAGACTATAGGGTTGATGATCAAAAATTTCCCATCCCAAATGCGCAATCGGTCTTTTGTTTGAATGCAGTGAACACCTGGCTTAATGAACTGACAGCAGAAGAGTATAACATGGAAATCCTGAAGCTTGTGGATAGATACGACAAATGTTTAAATGTAGGAGGTGATTATGTAGAGAAGTGAAGCAAGCTTCCGGTATGTAACAGAATTGTTTTTTCCAATAAATATTGTGTTTTTTATTTTGTATAACTGAACAGTCTTTATTTTCTGGATGACCCTCTTATTTAATAAATTTTACCTCATATTATACAGATTGTTAATAGTTTCAAGTTATTTTTTTATAACAGTTTCAATTTTCATTTCATTTTGAAGATTTATAATTCATTTTCCCCCTCTTACAAAACAAAAAGAAAAAAATTTTTTATACTAAAATACATAGATTTAATAAACATAGCTTTAAAATAATGTAAAAATGTATAAAAGTTTTTAATACTAAAATATTTTCTAATTGATTTTAGTGATGTGAATAATATTTATTATTATTGCTTTAAAGCAAAGGAGAAACTTAATTTTATATTGCTTATGTCTGAAGTCAAATACTTTTATTTCTGAAACAGGATCAAAATAATTCAATGTTTTAGAAGCATTAATTTGTCTTGTGATCTCCCCAATGAATCATTATTTTTAATCACTATTATCATTTCTACAGTTAAATTTTCATTGTTATTAATAAAAACAGACACTTTTTCATTAGCAGCAGTCATGATCAGCAAGTATAATTGTTGGTGCAAAATGTAAATTTTTTTAAGAGTGACAACTACCATAATGAGCAAAGTACAAAAACTTTACAAACCAATAATAATCTTATATTTTGCTGAGTACAGTTGTGGTACTTGGCAAATATCCAATGCATTCTGGTGGTTGAAGCAGTAAGGAAAAAATAGCATATTCATCAAGATATTTGGTTGCGATAGATTTAATAGAAAAGTACCAAAAATAAGATATAAAATTTTAGTACTTCAGATATAAGTTAAATACTATCTTAAAATGAGGGTAAAGTTATATATATTAATTTAAATTTTTTTAAAAAAAACTTAACCTACTTTCAGTGAAGAATTTATAACACCAAACAATAATACTGAAGTTAATCCTCTTTCTACCAGAGGTTTCAGAGCAGCAATTAGCTTATTTTCACCATATCTGAAGACACCAGGCATACTAGGTATTTCTTGTTCACCATCAACATCAGATCTGTAACAATGAATAACTTCATAGAAAATTCATTTTTCTTTAAAAAGAAACACACACACAATTAAATACATAAATAAATAATAGATGGATAAATAAAAAATCAATAGATAAAATATTAAATTAATAGAGTTCAATGATTCTTCCGAGGACTTTTTTCCTTGGTTACAACATCATATTACTATAAATTAGAATATGATACAATTTGAATGTATAAAAATTTATTTAATATAATAAATTCATTTATAATTTATATGATTTGAATATAAAATAATTTATTCTCAGTGTATAATTAATAAGATAAATCTCAGAATATGAAAACATATTCTTGAATGGATAGAATTTCCCGATTTCAAAAACAGTAAAATGAAATACTTTTTGAATTTAACCTCTACACTTGCAACAATGTGTCTGACATGTGCATCAAATTACAGAATGTTTGCTATTTAAATCCGTAATAAAATCAACACAACAATTAAATTTAAATACAAAAACCACATGAACATGCTTAAATGTCTCAAGTATTCTTTACCATCTTAAATAGATTAGAAATAATTAAAAATATCCCCAATGGGTGGTGTCATCTAATTAGGAGATTAAATAAATTTGTAGGGAAAAGGGTTACAGCAAACTATACATTACTTGGGGAAATTTTAACTCATATATCCTTCACTAGGATAAATCATATTTTTCAGCTGATGATTTAAGCAATGTTTTCAAAGTAACTAACCCACAATGATTAAGTACATACTATTTTGAATTTGAAATATTAAAATTATATTTTTAAACACTAAGCAGAAATGTTAATATCTATACAAATCCATTATGAATAATACTGTTTTCAATTAATTTTAGCAAGATTTTTTTTTTTTTCCCTCAAGCATAACATTTAATATTGAAAGATAGAGAAAATAAACGGTGAATTACGAAATTTTCTATCAAAAGAACTGCAAAGCAGAAACAAAAAACAAACTAACTTTAATTTTCAAATGCAAACACGTCGTTTATAAGATGATTAAGGCATTTGGCCTCCTTTTGTACATTGTTTAAACACTATCATCAAACCAATTTTAGAATTAAAAATACATAGTATATAAATGTATAAATATTTAACAGAGGGCATTCATTTAACTGCTGGTTAAGTTTTACACTCTAAAATCATACAAAATAATATTAAATGTGATTTTACATTAAATGCAGTTCAACTGCTGCAAACTTTTTTTAAAATTTAATACATAATATTCGATCTTTAATAGTAACAAAAAAAATAACAGTCACTTCACAGTGTCTATTCATCACTCTTACATGATAAATACGGGATACATTAAGTTTGAAGGGGATAAGCTGGTCGATGATTCTTGATATTGTCTTAATACTGGATGAAAAAACCCGCTATGTAATTTATTTTCCATACTGATTATAATTTAATTATTCTGAATCTTTTACAATTTGGTAAAAAATTCACAAATTCAATCTTATGAAGATATCAAATAAGGAATTATCAGTCAGAGTATTAGCAACTTAAATCTCTAACCACCTGTAGCTCAGCGAGATATGTCGGTCTAACCGCTAATGTTCATATGTCAATAATTATTTAGTGAAGTGGTGATGTGATCACTTTAAAATACTGGAATAAATGAAATAAAACAGATTTTAACGTTCTCATTATCAGTAAGAAATTGTTTTTAAATTCGTGGAATATCTGTTACTATTTGATGTGAACACATTCTTGGTGAAAACACGGCTACAAAAAGAAATGGTTATATTGCATTCAAAATATTTTCCATCGCTAGCCACTACTATTCCAGTAGGGATGACGAATATTTGACGAACTGTTATTTTCTACGCAATATCAAAAAATCACAAATACCAATGATGAATACTACTGTCAGAAAAGTATGATTCAATCATTTGTAATTAAATGTGCGTAAAGTGTTTCAAATTTTTTAAAAAAAAATTCATTTCTTTTTAATATACTTTCTCAAAGTTATAATTTTTAGTTCTATCTTCTGTCAACAGATGGAGCCCTGGAAGCTCATTTTCGGTGCTGAGAAAGAAGATCGTTTTTTGCGGTCAGTCACGTTTCCTGTATTTTCGTATGATTACAGCTCTTTTCGATTACAACCCTTGTAAAACAATAGAAAGTCGCTGTAATTAGGGAAGTATAATCCACGATTTTTTGAGTAACAAATATTTTTGCTATTGCGATTTTTAAATATCTATTCCAAGTAACTGTTATTTCAATCACACTTTTAATTTTCAAAAAGTCTTATTAAAAGTAAAGTGTTCTAAAAAGTTTAAACAAAATAATTTTTATTTCTTTTCAATATACTTGCTTTCTATTAATGTTTAGTTTGGGTATTGTTAAGTTTCAATGTTTAGTTCTTTATACTGTCAATAGATGGCTCCAGCAAAATTTCTTTTGGGTTTTTTTTGTAGAAGGAGAGGTTGGAACGTGAGTTCACGGGTCTAGGGATGACGAATATTTGACGAACTGTTATTTTCTACGTAATATCAAAAAATCACAAATACCAGTGATGAATACTACTGTCAAAAAGGTGTGATTTAATCATTTGTAATTAAAAGTAAAATGTTTTAATTTTTTTATTTGATTTTTTAATAAACTTTTCAAAGTTTTAGTTTATAGTTCTATATACTGACAATAGATGGCGCCATGAAAAGTTGCAGTTCTCTAGAACGTGAAACCACAAATACCAACTATTTCTTCCCTCATATTACGTTTCTCTGTGATTCACATTTTTCTCCCCCAATCACTTTTTCCCCCAATAGCAGTTTCTACTGCTATTGGTCTTGTACGAGTGTCTTTCGGTGAATCATCCCTCTTGTTGTGATATGCGTTTTCGAATGATTGCATCACTTTTGTAATACATGTGACTGAAGACTTATCTATCGGATCGGAGATGACGCAGAAGATCGCCTACACAGCTGATCGGAGTAATGGGTAGATTTCAGTTGAATCTGTTGTTACTCGTGTTTTGATAATTTGAAATTATTTCTAGGAAGTTCGCCAGAGCAATTAGGATTATGATAAACGGTTGTACTTCTTTCCAACAATTGTTTTCATGTGTAGTTGGGTACTTAATTTCATTCTCTTAATATTTTTTAGATTGGACACAGGTGTAATCTGAATATAAATTCATTCTAATATGGAGATGCATGAGAATAATCCCTAATAATTTATGATATTTCTGAAAAAGATCAGATTGAAAATATATTATAAAAACTATATTATGCTGAATTGTGTATAGTTTCTCCATTATCTTATTATTAGCACTAAAAATTGTTGTTTTTGTGCATGTTTTTTTTTAATTAATAAATGCATTATTGAATCTCAAATACAGGTTAACTTACTCTTTCATGCAGGCTTATTTTTCCTGATTGCTTAAACTTTTACTAATAAACTTTATTTTAAACTTTACGTAAAAATTAGAAAGAAATCTTATTTTTTCAGTTTAAAAGTTATTAATAAATGTTATTCAAAAAGCTGCCTGGGGCAACTGCACTAAACAAATATAAGTTGTTAATATAAAGTTGTATCAAAATAATTGAAATAGAATCACACTTTTTCATGAATGCAATTTTTCATGGTAAATTTCTTAACTAAATTATCATTTTCATTAGTAAGGATCTAATCTAATCTAATCTCTAAGTAATCTTTATCCATTATAAATTTAGGGTAAATTATTTTGCAAAAATCCTGTAATAAATAATATACATATGAAAACATTTGTTAGAAAATAATCATTATATATAAATTATTTCTTCCCCCCAAGAATACAAAAACAGACGAGTCTTCATTTAAGTACTTAATCATTTTTAAGTACAGAAGTAAATAATTTCAAGAAATGTAACCATATACCATAATCCTAATTGCTCTGCCAAACTATTTAGTTAAATACTTTTAGAAGCAAACTACTTAGAAGTAATTTCAAATCGTAATCAAAATATGGCATGATGAACAGCAGATGATAGTATTTAATACTATAATATTTAATAAAATAATATAAACAGATATCCATTTATTGAACATTTTTTCAGTTAAAAGTTGCCCGAGTCAACTGCATTAAACAAATAAAAAGTTGTATAACATTAACTGAAATAGAATTACACTTTACATGAATGCCAATTTTTAAATGGTAAATTTCTTAAGGAAATTATCATTTTCATTAGTAAGGATATTAAGCTTTATCCATGATCAATTAAGGTCAATTATTTTGCATAAATCCTATAATAAATAATATGCCCAACTACATATGAAAACATTTGTTAAAAAATAATCATTACAGATAAATTATCTCCTCCCTCCAAGAATAGAAAAACAGATGAGTCTTCATTTAAGTACTTAATCATTTTTAAATACAGAAATAAATATTTTCAAGTAGTATAACCATATCATAATCCTAATTTCTCTGGCAAACTATTTAGTTAACTACTTGTAGAAGTAATTTTAAATCATAATCAAAACATGACAGGATGAACAACAGATGTGCAGATGGTAGTAATTATAATATTTAGTAAAATAACATGAACAAATATTCAATTACTGAATATTTTCTTGAGTTAAAAGTTGGCCAAGGCAACTGCACTAAATAAATATAAGTTGTTAATATCAAGTTGTATAAAAATGACTGAAATAGAATTACACACTTTCATAAATGCAATTTTTAATTGTAAATTTTTTAAGGAGATTATCATTTTTATTACTAAGGATATTAAAGCTTTATCCATGATCAATTTAAGGTAAATTATTTTGCACAAATCCTATAATAAATAATATGCCCAACTACATATGGACACATTTGTTGGAAAATAATCATTACAGATAAATTATTTCTTCCTCTTGAAGAATAGAAAAACAGATGAGTCTTCAATTAAGTACCTAATCATTAATAAATTACAGAAGTAAATAATTTCAAAAAATATAACCATATATCATCTATATATTAATACATGAAGAAAAAACTTTGTACCCCCTTTTTAAGCACATTGCGAGCACGGAGGAGTGCGAGATTTGGCATAGTTAAAGTTCATATGGAGAAGGAGTGCAGAAAGATAAAATTTATGTATAATATGTGTTACAAATACATTAAATTCAATAAAATAAAACATTCACTGTTTACGTTCACATACTATAAGAAATTAGCGGAGTGAATGATTTGTAATTGATTTAATCCCCCTGCAGTGAAATCCACTCCAAGAGGGAGTTTATTTAGATTATTTATAAAAAAAACTCTTCAGAGTGAAATACAAAATGCGGATGATTTAAATCTGTCAATGTCAAACACATATTAGTCTGTGGTCAAACAGTTGCACAGAGTAGAGATTATCGCTAAAGAATTTATATATAATATGTATTACAAATACATTAAACTAAATGAAATAAAACATGCATTGTTTATTTTGTACATACATTGTATAAACATTGTATATTTTGTCAAATAGATATCAATATATAGATTGCTCAATATACATCTGTTGTGAAAAGAAAATTGTGTAGCAGCAATAGAATAAAATTCAAAATTCATACGTAATAGAAAAAATTCAAAAAAATTATATGCAATGATTATAGAGGTATACTTTTTGACAAAAGAACCTCAATAATGTTCAAACTTAAAAATTTAATGAATAGCGGTCAAATTTCGACCGCTGGTCAACCTCTAGTAATCATTATTGCTCTGGCAAATTATTTAGTTTATTTTCAGAAGTAAACTATTTAGAAGTAATTTCAAATCATAATCAAAACATGACACGATGAGCAACAGTTGTACAGATGGTAGTATTTAATAAAATAATATAAACATATATTCATGTATTGAACCTTTTTCCTAATTTTTGCAGTTAAAAGTTTCAAAAGTTTTTTTCAGTTAAAGTAAAAAAAGGCAACTGAAGTAAACAAATATAAAGTTGTATAAAAATAACTGAAATAGAATTACACTTTACATGAATGTCAATTTTTTAATGGTAAATTTCTTAAGGAAATTATCATTTTCATTAGTAAGGATATTAAGCTTTATCCATGATCAATTTAAGGTCAATCATTTTGCATAAATCCTATAATAAATAATATGCCCAACTACATATGAAAACATTTGTTGGAAAATAATCATTACAGATAAATTATCTCCTCCCCCCAGGAATAGAAAAACAGATGAGTCTTCATTTAAGTGCTTAATCATTTTTAAATATACAGAAATAAATATTTTCAAGTAGTATAACCATATATTACAATCCTAATTGCTCTGGCAAACTATTTATTTAACTACTTTTAGAAGCAAACTGTTTAGAGGTAATTTCAAATCTTTATCAAAACATGACATGATGAACAACAGATGGTATTATTAAATATTATTATATTTAATAAAATAATATTAACAGATATTTATTTATTGAACATTTTCTCAGTGTAAAAGTTAATAATAAATATTATTCAAAAAGTTGTCTGAGGCAACTGCACTAAACAAACATAAAGTTGAATCAGAGTAACTGAAATAGAATTATACTTTTAAGTGAATGCCATTTTTAATTGTAGATTTACATTTTCATTAGTAAGGATATTTAGCTTTATTAATTCAGGGTCAATTTTTTTTTATAAATACTATATGGAAATCCACTGTGAAAACTTATGTCAATTTAGAAACTGAAATTTAAAAAAAAATGCAGGTTTGCTTTAGTTTTTAGATGCATGAAATACCTTACTATATATTTTAACAAAAAGGGTTGAAAATCTCTCGCTACAATGTCTTAAAAACATACTCCGTATTATCAACATATATTAATTGGCAAAGCATAGAAATGTAAATGCTCATAATACAATCCGTAAAAGGAACACATGTTTACATTCTAAATCCAAGTCAAGATTGAGTAAACAGGCGAATAAATACTTTATATGTTACGTTAAACTATTCAGCTGATTAGCAGGTTTCATGGAAAAGATATTTGGAGAGATGATTCTCAAACAATGTTGATGCTTTGTAAATGAAGCATTTTATAGCATGTACTCACCTTTATTACATGCATATGCATAAATACATATAAAATTGCAACTGAAAACTCTAAAAAACAGACAAATGGAAAATATATTATTTTATTACTGGAAAAACATAGAAATGGAAATTTTTTTAGTTGAAAAATTATTGAAAGAGAAGGTTAGGCGGTCAGGAATCTACATTTTTTAACTTAGGTGGATTATAAATATAAGAATTTGTTAAAATACTTAATATTTTTTGGTTGTTATTTTACATTACATTATTGAAGAACACATTGCATTAAAATTTGGGGAAAAAATAATTGATTTTAACAATTTTATGACAATTTCTATTTGTCATGTTTTTATGACCACTTTACCCCATGGGGTGGGGTAAAGTGGTAATTAAAAATAATCATAAAAACCTAATATAAGTAAGCAAAGTTTTTAAAAAAATATATAACAAAACTCAATATAGTTTCAACTTCAAAAGAAAAACTACGTATTTTGATCAAATTATACATTCTTTAATGAACCTATGAGATACAGTTACGCAAATCCGAACGCAATACT